>VCMS01000005.1:525224-699606 GCA_022539475.1 Gracilaria domingensis
CCGCAGGCACGTTCTGACCACATTCCGGTGCCTTCCGGACTCGCAACTAAACGCCGCCCGCAGTGATTTCGCGTACACCTCGGCCGCGGTACGTTGGCGCGCTGTCCAAGTGTTATTGGCGGGACGTAGGCTGTACATGGAAGGAATCGAAGTGTACTCTTTGACTACTTGCAAGCATTCTGAAGAGCAAAATGATTAGAGAACGCGACGCATTTGCTCGCGTGGAGTCATATCATTGCGCGAACTCCACGATCTCTAAGCGTACAACTCAGCGTGCGAGCGTCCACGGACAGGACACGGACGAGACTGGCAGTGCGCTGGGAGGAGCTGCGAAAGCGGGGGTGCCTCAGCGTAAGTCGCCTTTTAAAGCTCGCCTCCGTTGTTGATCGTCCCCGAGCGAGCGATGTTGATTACACCTTTCACTGCCATAGCTGTTCAACATGAAAGCCTAAACTCGTGTTCGAAAGCGTACGCAGAGCGTGACCTCCTCGCACTCGGCGGAGCATCGATTAATTTGCAAGGTGGAATGGCGGGTTTCTCTGCAGATTGATTATTGAGATGAAGGAATAGGTGATACGTCGGGGAAGCGTTGTTCATGGAATTTGGAAGTGTCTCCGCCGCGAAGTTCACGGGAGCAATTGACCCAGGTCTTGTGGTGGTTTCATAATATTTCTCATCAGTCGAAGCGGACAGACGTTCTAACCCTTACGGGCGGAGGGCCTGGATCTTCCACAATATATCCCAGGAATCTCCGAACGGGCCGCTCCTGGGATGAGAAAAAGATGAACCGGTGGCAGCGCCCGCAGTCCGGCGTCGAAGCGAGGAACGGTGAGCGCTATGAGTGGGTGATGACGCCGACTAGCCGCTACGGAGCCAATCGAAGTTCATCAAACAACCGAAGGTAGCGCATCATAGCACTCCGCGGGAGTCCGTCGTCTATTAGAAGCGGTCTATGGAGACGCGAGCATCCCAGCTACGAAGCGGACAGGTCAAACAAAGTTCACCTCCTGCTACGAAGCCCCACTGCGTCAAAAAGGGCTCCCTGCCTGCGATGAATCAGACTCGCGACAGTACAAGGGGATCTTCTGCGTCGAAACTAGACGGTTCAGCAGGGGACGGCTGTGCAAGCAGAAGGCAGATGAGAGCTCAATGAAAGGTCACCTTCCAGCTCGGATGCGCTAATCCGCGCAAGGAGCTGGTCCATCTGTACCCCAAACGCACCAGAAACTGCGGAAGCAGCAGGACGATGACGTTGTGCTTCTGTCCGCAAGAATGGCACGTTCAAGTGTTTCTGGCGAGCGGTCTGGAACACAAGGGACACCTACTCGGAGCAAGACGTACAGACGAATTCGTCAGAAGGTACCAAAGGTGAACCTCAATCAGTACCGGATGGTTGTTGTTACTGTTGACATCACTCTGTGGACACTCCGCCGAATTTACTCCGTGGAGTAAGTAAACGCCACGTTGAAGCCCTTGTGAAGAGTATGAAGGAGCGGGGGATATTGCAGTCGATGGGTTCTCCAGTGGTGGCCTTACAAGATGCTACTACGGAGAGAGGGATACTGACAAGGGACGCCTAACGAAGAAGTGCTTCATTGTAGATGGTTTGCATCGTCTGAAAGCTATACAATATTTGGCAGCGACTGGTGCACCGAAGTGGAAGCGATTAGCCAAGTTTTGGCGTTGCAATCTGCTGATACGAAGAGATGGGAGGCCCATTGGGATGAAGAATGTTATGTGTGCTTCGTACCTCAATGAGTCGACGAGTACCATGCGAAGGATGATGTTTGCAGACAAGATACACTCTATAGTTAGTGTGGTCGCCATTCTAATTGAAGATGTTGAGGGGGTGACGCCGGCAGACGTGGATCCTGCAGAAGTGACAGAAGTGTTGAAGGAGAGCCAACTGATTGGGACTGTGCAAGAGCGTCAGTACCTGAGATATGCCAATGTCGCCCTGCACTCATGTCTCGTGAGGGAATGCTGGCCCATTTCGAGGATATATGTGAGACTGTGAGTGACATAGGTCTCACACATCTGTCCCATACTCCGCTATATGTTTTGGATGCCGAGGAGTTTTCCTTCATTCTTGATTGTCTTCAGATGTTTCTATTGAAGGGCAAGTCGACGAAGACAAAGAAATGGAAAAGCTTTGAGAAGGTTCGAGGTTTCTTTTATGATAGAGCAGTGTCTCTGTTCCGCGCGCTAGAGCAGTGAGGAATGAACTGAACGAGGAAGAGTCCATGGAAGTGTTCCTGAAACGCGAAGTCAGTCTTTCTGCTCCATCGAATGAAGATGACGTTGAAGACCCGGACAACAACGCAGCTGTGTATCAGTTCCTTTTGGGACAAGTTGTGAACTTCAACACATTGCCGCGTGTTCGGAGCAGGACGAACTCAATTAGAACTGCCACGACTTCCGTTCAGAATCGATTGCGGACGATGCTCAAGGTAATTCCGCCCCCCGCACCAGTGAAGCAGTCCGTGACGAAGAGGAGGACTCCCGCTGCTGCTGCTGCAACATCTGCCAGTGAAGAAGGGAGCCGCGAAGAAGTGCACGAGAACGGGCGCAGGTGAGTTATAGGGAAATTGAGCACGGCCGAAATCGAGGTGCCATAGAAGTTCTGGATAGCTCTGAAGAAGAACAGCGGGCTCCGCCGAGGAAGAAACGGAGAAAGACTTTCACACAACAGATGAGATCTATTCTGAACAGCATGACACCGGATGACTTGATGTCTCAACTAAATGAACATGTGCTAAGAGGAAGGTCGATGAAGGTTCAGTTCGTGGCATTGGGAGAGGGAGCGAATGCAGAGAACACAGGCAGTTCTGCATTTGTGGATGACGATGAGCTTCTTTCTGTGACAGTTCCACGGGTTGTCACGGTCGAGAAAGATGCTGCGCCAGACGATCAGCAAGAGACAGGTGGGGGGTCATTTGATGACGAGTTACCTACAGCTCTTCCGGAATCTGAGGAGCACGGACTTGTTCGAGGTGACCCATATGATGGCCCACAGAACCCATCATGGTGCGGGTATGCCAGGCTGAGACCACAGGAATGGCAAGGGAAGAACGTAATTGAGCACAAGGACCCCTGGCTCAGAGTCATTCACTTGCCGAAGGGACATAGGTCGGAGCTGCTAAGTGTCTCGAATCTCAGAGATGTACACCATCTTTTCTTTTGGCACGCTGCAAGGGCTGAACATCGCCTACGGGCGGAGACATTTGGTATGCAGTATCCTCGTACTCGACCGACAGGTATGGATGATGAAGAGGTGCTGTGGGTTGCTGCGAAGGAGCATGACGAATTTGGGCAAATGTTCTTCGCCCGAATGCAAGCTGAGCTAAGGCAGAATGGATATTGCGTTCTTGATGGCTTTGCGACGGATAATGGTGTCCCTGAATGGGAGGAGTTGGAAGAAGTTCGGGAGTTCGGAGATGTGTCGGGAAGTTGGTGGACTTCTTCGAGAATGAGTATGGAGCGATGCCGGATATACGGAAAGGGGAGGAACAGAAGTCGTTTTTTCAAATCATCAACGATGATGAAGGACGGAAGGACGGGAGCGATGGACCATTGAGGGGAGAGTGATGTCGACACGTTGGGGTACGGTGGAGAAGCCGGAGGATAATGAGGAGCTCAGGTGGGTTGTAAGGTCGCGTGCTTTACTTGATGTTCGAATGGGTACAATTGCTGCGGCTTTGGAACTATGGGACAATGAAAGGGAAGCTGTGAAGATGTACACTCCGAAAACTGGTGGTCGATTTCTGGGGACGACGAGAAAGTGCAAGCGCCAGACGCTGCACACCGACTTCAGTGGTCTGGTTACGAAGGAAACAATGAATACTGGCAACCCCGGATACTTTGTAATGGCCTCTGGGAAAGAGGGCTTTCCTCTCTGGGTGAGCGCTGGAAGCCATCAACTGGTGGGGATGAACAACCAACAGTTGCGAGTGATGTCGGAGGTGTATCCAGCGAAGAAGATAATCACCCCACCGTACTCTGTATTCGTCGGCCGTGGTGATGTGACACATGCTGGAGCAAGTGGGAAGGACAAGGTGGATAGGCCCGAGTCTATGGATTTGCTGGTTAGATACCACATGTACATGGTACCAGAGGGCTACGCACTACCTGATGCTGTTCATCCGGTGCGGGATTTCCGACCCACGTTTGTCAATGGTGACGAGGAGGAGGAGGCGGAAGATGAACTGTTGTCCGATAAGGAGAGTGGGGCGGTTGACATGGACGAAGACCAAGTGGTCGTGGAGATTGGTGTGGAAGCGGACGCCGGTAGAACCGAAGTGCTCGAGAGTAGTAGTGATGACGATTTGCCAATAATGAGGCTGCGAGCGCCTCGAAGTGGATGAGAATGAGATGATTAGTAAATTATGTGTGTCTTGCGAGTATTAAGAGTAGTATACTATTACAAGGCTATACATATGAACATAGAAAAGGTGCGGCAGGCTGGTATTTGAACAAATGTCAAACTCTTTGGTCCAGTTGCGTCTAATTGCAACATGCCAAATGCTCGGTATCGTTAACATCATTGGTGGCACCAGTCAATTCGCAATTGGACATGTAGCGTCCTAACATTTCTGAAACTGCACTTAAGGTTGCTTTTAAGAGAAGTATGAAACTGAGAAGTTATACAGTTCCTGTCTATGCGGTACTTGTGGCAGTATGGTGACTGTATCAGGAAAAATGGCAGAGGAACAGAGAGACTTGGCGGAAATTTCACCAAATACCTTGTCTAAGTTCATATATGCCAATGGTTACGGTATATTAGTTCCGTTGATGGAACGTTGAGAAGAGAAGGAGAGTCAATTCCAGAAGAAGTTGTGAAGTGTATGAAGTTCATTGACGAACGTGTTGGTTTCGGACTTGTCACAGGGGGTGATGTGGGCGACGTGGAGGGGAAAATGGAAGGACTCGGAGACTATAAGTTTGGTGTCTCGGCGAATCATGGAGCTTTCCTGCGTTTCTCTGACGAGAGGGAAATTAAGGGTGCATTCAATGATCACACCCTTGACCACACTGTTGACGGACTACTGTTCCTGGCAAGGGATTTGAATAGGAGGCATGGTATTGTGAATGATGATGACAAGGGGTTCGTGGAGACCAGAAGTGATAGTGGCCTTCCCAATTTCGTGTACAACAAACTGTGGCAGTGGAAAGAAGAAGTGGATTCTGCTATTGGGGACCTGTTGCAGAAGATGGATGCGTTTGTTATCTATCCCGGCGATAAAAGTTGCGAAATTGTGGACAAGCGATACACAAAAGGAAGCGGAGGAGAAAATCTTGTGGATAATGAACCGAGATTTATTGATACGGATGACGTCGTGACGTTCGGAAGTGCTTTGAGCGACGGGCCTTTGCATGAGATAGGCGTGTACGGCGTTCACGTCAAAGAAGATTGTATCCCGGGTGGAGTACACAACCTGTTCGAAAGCGTGGAGGATGTACAATCGACAATTATGTTGGTGGCTCTGTTGTACGGCTACGAGGAAAAGCAGCACGATAAAAACCACCATGAATCATAGAAGGGTATTGAGATATATACGACACTTTTATTACTGAGATCTCATATCATAGCTAAGTATTACAGGCATCGTAGCACTGGAAACAAATTCCAAGAGCATTTCTAAACCATTGACACTTGCATTTTCTGTACCCGTACAGTTCTGCCACCCTTCTGATGGTCTCATGCACGTCCTCCACCCCATCAACAAGATATGTTACCGCTGCTGGATGGTCTTCTCCCTTCACATGAACTGCCAGGGTTGCCATTTCATATAGAGGGCCATCATTGGAAGCATTCCCGAAAGCAACGATTAAATGTGTGTGGAACTGGGGGTCGTTTTCAACCAAGGCTAGCGCCCCACTATTTTTCGTGAAACGAATGTCCCCTATGTCACAGTTTTCATCTTGAGGGTACGCAACCAGGTTCGGAAAGGATGTCAACACTTTTGAAATACCGGAGTTAACTTCTGTTTTCCACTTCGACAGTCCATTGTACGTGAAGTTAGGGAGTCCACTGTCTTTTCTAGTGCTCACCACTGCTTGTTGACGCTCTTCGTGAAGTCCGTGCGATTCATTTAAGGAGATTGCAAGTCTCTCAAGTTTGGCTGCACATCTTTCGTAGCCTTCCCTGTCAAGGTCCTGATCAATTTCGGTACCATTGGATAATCTCACCCGTGCGCCTTGGTTTCCAGAGATGCCAAAAGTGTAGCCACCCAGGTGCTCCATGAAACTCTCGGCATCCTCTATATCTCGCCCAGTAGCAATTCCGAAACCAACGCGTGCGTTGATGTACTTCATGCATTTGACTGTTTCGGCAGGAATGTTCTCCCCAGCTCTTTTCAGAGTACCGTCAACATCACTAATCACGGCGTAGCCATTTTCGAATATTTCGTTAGCCAGCTGCTGAGGAGTTACTTCTTGGGCTCTAACTTCTGAGTTATACATGTTTTGAAAGCTTTCGAAAGGGTTCGTTTTGGAAGTGGGTGTGGGTATACGAATGAGAAGGATGTGATTGATGTTCACAAGGTGTTTCGTAGTATAAAAAGAGTCTAAGAACGACCATATACGGGTATTGTAGTACTGTTTTAAAACGTTACTAGGAGGAGAAGTTTTTGCATCGATTTGAAGTAAAGAAAGGATGATTTAGTCATAAATTATATGTACGGGTTCAAGTGGGTAAAGAAAACTGTAAATATCTTTAACATGAGCTTAGAAATCAAGAAGAGTAAAACAACCTCCATTACGGGTTGAAACCCATAAAAGGTTTACCTTACTTTATACGGGTGCCCCAAGTAATGCAAACGCTTAGTTCTTCAGAAATATCACAATTTTTGTACTTGTTTCGTTACTAGTATCGTGCACTTTAATGATATGGAATGAACATTTTCTATCTAGCAAAATCTTAGCGAAGTATTAGTGATAAGGGATGTAGGATTTAAAGGGGCATATTTGAACCACAGAAGGACGAACAATATAAGTAATGTAATAGGAACAGGTCATTTCGATAAAGTAACTTTTATGTTTAACTATCTCTGAAAGGTTTACAACACCGAAAATTCATGTGTTCTAACCTCAAAGCTGGGGGAATGGGGAGAGTAATAACTTTTCCTTAACAACGTTGACGTAGTTTGTATGAAAAGGAGCGGGGTCACCGCCTACAATGTTTCTTTCTTGGCGGGAAAAGTCGTAGAAGTACGCGTTCCTAAACTGAAAGTCGGAGAAAGAAGTAGGGAATCCAACGAGAGTTTTCCCATATGCAAGAAGTCGCCCAACGGTCTCTTCCAGGTTGAAAGTAGTACCTGTCTTAAGCGAAACTATCTTCAACAGCTCTTTCATTATTGTGAGCACAACCGTACTGCACTCCGTAGCGACTACGTCCATAGGAATGAACCCTCTTGAGGCCTCGACGATGTTGAACGCTGATAGCCACACGAGCTTCTCATAATAGCTTACGAGAAATGTGTCTTCGTCGACAACCCCGCAAGTGAGACCCATAGACCTAAACCCGTCTGCAACGTTGGAGGCCCACTTTCCTGTTGCGACAGTGAGACCATCCGGACTTTGAGGAGTGACACCATCCTGCGGAGCTGCGTTTCTTGAGGGGACACCAACGTATAGGACAACTTTTGAACATTTGTCCACACTGAGCTTCGAAAGCAATGGTATGATGTCTCCATTCTGGAAGAAAACGAGATTCTCTCTGAGCGAATAAGGGCAAGCCTGAATTACGGTCTCCAGAGTGTTCGTTCTTCCACAAACTAGTATCGGTACATCAGAAAGATGAGAGGTAGCAGCCTTCCTGCAGAATTCGTGTGCGGAAATGACCGTATCTTCTTCGTTCGCCAGCATGGTACCTATACGCCCCCTTCCAACAATAACTGCCCGAGTCCTTCGGGCGGGAGATGAGGCCTGAGGGACGTCAGAGTATCTGGGACTCGGAGGCGGAGTGGGAGGCATGTCGGACTGGGAGTTCATTGCAAGTGTTCGAATGTTTTTGTGTGACGATAGAAATGGAAGATGGGGCGGAGAACTGCTGGGGTAAAGAGTGATACTTAAGTACAAACGGTTGGGAAGCGCAGAACGGGAACATGATTCACTCTGTGAAAGTGAGCGAAATGTATGATATGTGATTGTACTGAATGAATGATAGGGCTTGTATGAGACGACAAGCCACAAAGTGTGATGATGTCTTATGAAAAGTAGGTGGAAGAGTAGAAAGTGTACAATGAGTGAAACTGATTTCGAACCTGAGTTGTAAAGTAGTTGTAAAGTACGAGTTACGGGGAGCTTGAATACAGGATGAAAGGAGCCGTTTTGGCTTCATAAATGACGTGAACGGGTTTTATAGCTTCACTCGGATTTCCATAATTAAAAGGATGGAGTTGGGTTGCGCCCGAATACGTCTATAAAGGTCGTAGAAGCACTTATGAAGGAAGGAGTTGTAGACATGTTATTGTTGATGACGGTGGAGCCAGGGTTTGGAGGACAGGCGTTTATGGAGGGTGTTCTTGATAAGTTGCGACATGCAAGGGAGTTGTACCCAAGAATAGGGATACAGGTGGATGGGGATATTGGACTGAGTACTGTGAAAGGAGTAGTGAAGGCCGGTGCAAACATTTTAGTTGCAGGATCTGCCATCTTTGGCTCGAGTAACCCAGCTCATGTCAT
This sequence comes from Gracilaria domingensis, assembly GCA_022539475.1. Classification (NCBI taxonomy): domain Eukaryota; phylum Rhodophyta; class Florideophyceae; order Gracilariales; family Gracilariaceae; genus Gracilaria; species Gracilaria domingensis. The sequence goes on from VCMS01000005.1 coordinate 533,910, forward strand.
AGCTGGTTTTCGAAAGGTTGGTTAGAGATAGTAGCATAAAATTATTGTTTATTACATTGTTACCTTTACGTGTTATCACGACTATATTCTCCGTCTCCATTGGAGATGTATTTCTCTTGTATCACAACCGGTCAAGGATGTGAGAGAACATCAATATATCCCCAGTGGACGCTGAGAGGGAGGATGAACTACTCTACGTGCTATCATCGTTACCCATCCGGTGTCGAGTGGTGACATATTCTTTTTTTGTCACAACCCACACAGGATGTGACGGAAGAAGAACATGCCCCCAGTCGAGACAGAGGGTGAGCAACTCTAAGTACAATCACTAGTCCCTAGCTTGCCTCCACTGGCAATATCTTCCTGTTTTGCTATAACCATCGAGTGGGGTTATGGTGGAAGAGAAGAATATCGCCGGTCGAGGCGAGGTGGGTGGGGATTATGTGAGAGCGAAAGAGGAGACAGAGAGGTGGCGCTCAAATAGTGGAAGGTGCGAAGGTGTACAGTAGATGTTTTGGCGGGAAATGGGATGAGGGAAACAGGGACAATCATGGTGCTGGATATAGCCCGTGTGGTTGGACAGTGGGGGTGGACAGCACAGTTTAGCTCGATTGCACTGTATCGCAGCGGAAACTTCGATCCACGTACTACTTCTTCTTCTGAAGAAGTCGAACGGATATGTGAAGGATGAGGAGCTGTTGGCGCTGTTGGAGGGGGAGGAGGTACCGCAGACGCCGTCACCAAAGCAGGAAGAGGACGCGATTACGGCGGCTGGTCGGATGTCGCAGAAGAAGGAAGTGGCTGATGAAGGAAAGAAGTGTGAGGCGAGGAGAGGGGATGGTGATGAGGTGGAGAAGGGTGTAGAATTGGAGGTGGAGGGTGTCGCAATGGAGAGAAGGGGTGCGGTGCATCTGAGTCAGTTAGAGGTTGGAGACCAGATAGAGAGTGGGGGCGGAGAGGGTGACAGGGAGATGCGGTTTGTGGGGGAGATGAAGGCGAGAGTGGGGATGTTGGGGTTGGTGATGAAGGAGCAACTGGACGATGGAATTGTGGAGATTGTAACGGAAATGGGCGCTGTGGTGCTGAGTGGGGGTGGTAGTTGTGTTTCGGTTGAGGCGATTTCGAGCCTGCGGAATTCGTTGTCGGTATTGGGAGTGGAGATGAGAAATCATGTGTATGGGATAGTGGAGTGTGCGGGAAGGGAGGTTGGAGAGTTGCGGGAGGAGAATAGGGTTCTGAACGAGAGGTTGGACGTGCTGGAGAAGGAGGTGAAGGAGCTGTGCAAGAGGCAAAGATTGGTGGAAGAGGAGACGGTGAAAGGAGGTGTGGAGGGAAAGACGGAGAAGGGAAGTGTGGGAAGGGTGGCGGTGCAGAAGGGGTCTCCTGTGACACCGAAGACAAAGGGTGGTGGGGTTGGGGATGGGAAGAGCTGTCTGAAGAAGAGGCGTAAGGAGATGAAGAAGGTGGTGGAGGAGGTGCCGCGGGAGGGAGTGGGAGCTCCGGTGGTGACTGGGTTTAGGAGTGCGGCGGAGGTAGCGCGGACTGCGAAGGGGATTCTGAGGGGACAGGAGGAGAGAAGGATGGGAGGGATTTGAAGCCGTTTTGGGGCGAGGCGGGTATACGAGAAGGGGGAGGGTTGTTCACCTGACTTCTACAAAATGACGTTTGCGGAGAGGGAGAGAGAGGATGGGAACGCGTGAGGGGCGAGAAATGGGTAAATAGCGGGGGTGGTGTGGACTGGGAAGAAGTGATGGGATGATTGAGGTGGGATGTGTTGCGATTGGCATTGCAACATGGGAGAAAATGGAAACGCAAACTAGCACGAGTGCAGTTTTGAGAGAGGGTCGCGGAAAAGAGTGAATGGGGTGGTGCGGCGAAGTAGAACCTCTACAAAAACTAGGGGACCCAAGAACTAAACTGCGCGAAATGGAATTTAATATTCCAAAATTTCTTAATTTTTTGAGTGCCAGCCTCTGCTACCCCCTTGCGCGCCCCAAATAGCCCCAAAACTAGCTTAGTTTCCAAAGCGAACAGACTATATTCCACTTTGCAGAACACAGACGCAATTCTCGGCAGACCCGTCTTGGGAGACTTCCTTATATACCTCCATCGCGAGGCGTATCGAGCCGACGGAGTAGGTGTCTCAGCCTGAGAAGGGGGAGATGTAGAGCAAAACGCCCGTTGTGGGGATGCACCGAGGTGTTTTTCATAGTCTGTTGATCCATTACCGGCTTCGACACCTCATGTTATGAGAGGCTACTGCAGTAGTGGCCGTATTTTGGGGTATGCCTAGGAAGGCTAGTTTTTCTGCACACGTGTGCTGAGTTGGCCCGATGCCAGGTGCGCCGTGTCAAGCCTGCCACGGTTTCACACGTGTAGGATGTTGGCCGGCAGCGCCGGATAGTTAGATATTTCTAGTTGATATTTTCAAGCGCCCTATATAGGTGGCGGCACCTGCCGCCACTGTACGGGAAGCAAACCTCAAGGAGGCTTCTGGCTCTGACTTTCTTGCCGGTTGTGAACAGTCTTCGTCCATAATCGGGCAAGCCGCCGCAGTTCCGGGCTAGTCATCCGACCTCTACCACTGAGGAGTTCTAGACCGTCGTTGCGGCATCTTTTGTTGTTTCTTCGTTATTATTTCCCTCATACGGCTCTCGTTTCTCTGCCCTGTTATACAGGTTTTTGCCCACTTGTCTCGGGACTTATTCCCGTTTATCACGAGTCAGTGCTCCGCAGTGCTGCTTGTTTGCTGATCCCCTGTTACTCTCTACCGTTAGGATGGATATCTCCACTCGCTGTGAGTGGCCGGAACAGCCGGATAACTACGCAGATTCTTCCCCTTCACCTCTGACTGCACGCACAGATCGGGGCCACCCGGATTTATACCCGGCATCGCGCTGGCCCTATGAGAGGGTTCTGCTCCTTCATCTACCTCTATAGAGAGCAGGTTTCGAACAACCTGTCGGTGCGCTTTCCGCGACGCGCCTCTTGTTTGCCCACTCTTGGGATTGCATCAGAGTTTAGAGTCACTCCATGTTCGAGTCTGTAGCAACTTTTCATATGCAAGCAACAATGAATCTACTTTTTAATTAGGATACATTGTTCTCCTCGCTGATGCTCATGATAACTGTAACGTCTTACATTTCAAACGTTATAGGAGCAGGCCGGTTTTAGGTTCCATACTTGGTGGAGAAATCTATGCCTTTGCAAATGATTTTTATTTTGTACTTACGATAAAAAATGACTTAGAAAAATTTACTTTGCAAGCCAATTCCCATTCAGATGTTTTCAGATTCGAAAATTCTTTTTGATGTTATTACAAAGTCCTTTGAAACAGCAAAAAAGTGACTGGCAATTGATGCATCTGATGTTTGAGAATTATATGACCGTGTTAAAATACCTGACGTTAAATGTTTTCGTTGGTGCAATAGTCCGGCTGACACTTTCACTAAACGAGATACAAATGCTATATTTCATTATATTATAATTCGCAACAAATGAATTTATGATGCAGAGCAGTAGATTGGTCATGATTTGAAATGAAAGTAGCGATTAGTGCTTGGTTTTCAAAAGAGAAGAAGTGATGCCGTTTATTTGTGGCGCATAGCGCAAGAGAGTGGCACACATATTGCTGGCGTGTAGTTGCACATCTGAACGTAAAGTTCACAGGAGGTCTATCTCGTTAAAAGTTTTGCCAATTTGCGCTTCTAGACGAGTATATAAAGTAAAGACGACTTGGCTTAGAGTCTACCAGCTTGGTCACAAGTTTTACCGTTTTATTCAAGACGTTTCTGCAAACGACAGTCAGGGCTTTTTTTTACCCTCAAGCACCTGGAAATTGCGAAGCACTGTGCGCTCGTACCAAATTTAGTATTTGGTTCTAGTAAATACTCATTACTAGACGTAAACGGATAAAATCAGAATATAGATAATGATTAGTATATCTCTAATGTAACGTGTTTAGATTCACTATAGTGTATTTACGTTTACAGGTGTCAAAATTTCCCAATTCGTGACCAACAGCTCTTTAGCAAACTGAAAAGCTTCGTTTTACTTGTCCGTAGGCACGCGGATACCAGTGTCCGCCGGTCTCCAAGGCCAACAGTGGCCTTGAGCCGTTCACCTACGTCTATGAGCCGTTGTTTCTCCACATATTTTCTCGGACCAAACTCGTGACTGGGTTCGAACCATGTCCCCCGCCGCGCCTACTGAGCCTCACGGCGTCGCGCCCAATTAGAATGGCAAACAAAGAAATAACGGCGCACAATGCGCCGCGGCGGCCGTCCACCACCGCACCCTGCCACTCCCACTCCCTCCCACCCGCCCACCCCCGACGTGTTGCCACGGCGCTATATATACCCCAACGGGAGAGGTACCACGTCGAAGAAGGGCGGGAGGGTGGGAAAGGGAGAGGCACAGGGGGAGATCCGCGGCCGCTGATCTCCCGCGAGCGACGGCGCTTATATGCAGCACCGTCTACAATTACTAATTAGTTACGTACGCGGCGAGTTGCGCGCCTTTGCGCCGCCCTTGCTATCTATACCTGAGCGTTTCATGCGCATAAAAGCGTCTACACATCACGAAGTATCCATAGCTTAGACTGCATCGTCGACCGACGGAGACACGGTAGCACCAGGGTTTCTGAAAACGGTGCCTTCACCAGCACCGAAAAACCGGAACGACGAGGCGGTTGTTCGAATTACACGGTCAAAATAAAGATTAGCCATTGCCTCGCTGTTCGGAGCCCAAACAAAGCGTGACATGCGCACAGCGAGAGGTATGCCCAATAGAACTTGTTCTGTGTGAGCCCCAATTCTCAGGGAATGCGATGTATACTTTCCTCCAGCAGGCGGTGATAACTGTAGCTGTTGAAGACAGCGCTGCAAAGCCTCCGTCAAAGAACCTGCGCGTGCGTCCTGGCTCTCGCCGACGAGAGCAAAGTAGCGTGCGTGAGTGCCTCGTGCAGTATTCCATCTTCGCAGTAGGTCCACCGGCGACCTTAGGGTGCCGATCCGTGGGTAGCTAGCAAGCGGCTCTCGGCTCGATTGTCGCCCTTTAACCACCGACAACTGCGCCGTGACTTTCTCCCTTTCAACGCTGACACGGTCTGCGGTAAGAGATAGTACCGAACTTTCCCTCAGACCGTTGAGACAATAGCTGAACACCACCACGGAAGCGTCTCGCAGCACGCGGGTATTATCGGTTGCCATTCCTAGCACCCAGAATTTTTGCACTACATCCGCGCAGGCACACCACATCGTGCAGAGCGCTGATCGGGAACGTTCTTGTCTTCCCAGTTGGCATACGCCCGAAGGACATGGCGAAGGAATGGGTATGGTGGAACGGGATTGCTTGTCAACAAAAGTTGCATCTGACGGACGGCACTGAGGTACTGTGCGACTGAATTTGAGCTCACGTGTTGAGTTCCGGCTTCCCGTCTCATTGCCAACCATCCAATGTAAGCGACAAAGTGTCCTTCCGTGACAGGGAGTGTTGGTCTGCCGTCTTCTGTGCAGAACTTAACCCACGTTTCCCACTGTGGGTTGCGACTACGCGTAGTGCGATCGCTCCACGCGTAGTCGCAAACGAGCTGCACTGCGCGCTGCGCACTTGACGTGCTGCCTGCCACCTCCCTCGCTCTGTCGGCCCCAGTTGTCGCTAATAACAGCCTTTTCGTGGAGCGGGTTAGATATTGATTTCCAACATTACTGCCTTCCAGATGAGATGCAGCTTGCGGTGTGCGTCCCAGACCTCCTGTGCTGGCTGCGGCAGCTAGTACACTTTGTTCGCCAGCTGCAGGCCGTGGTGGTACCACGGCTGTCGGGTCCATCTCGGAATGATGACGTATGCCGGTGCCTCGGAGCTGCGCAGCTTCAACAGCGTTGCTGTGATGAGCTCCATCGGGGGACACAACACTCTGACATTGTCTGTCTTCTTCCACTCTGTCTCCAGCTCTCTGTATGCCTGGCGGCGCCGGAATACAGAATGCTCGCCGAGAGGCCGGTATCGAAATACGTCCAGGGGAGCCTCCATACCATCCATCACGGAACGCCGTAGCTGTCTGGTGATCTGGAGGTCTCCTCTGGGGAAGCGTCGCGATAGTGCATCTGCGAAGCGGTTTGCTACAGAAGGTAGCCATTCGGCGTGAATCAGAATCCCCATGTGATCGAGCACTCTTTTTAAACACCGAAGTTCCTTCATTAAGAGGCGGCTGGGCACACAAAGGAGTTGGCGATTAAGACCACTGCTTGGTTGTCCTCGCGCAAAAGCACGTGTCTTTTGCCAGATGCAGCCAGCCTTTATCCAAGTGGCCCATTCAGAAGCAGCCGTATCGTCTTCAACTCTCGATACGTAATCGACTGCGCCTGATCTTTCCAACTCCAAATGCCCTGTGCCTTCCACTGCCCGTCCACTCCTGCTTCCAGACTCTCTAAATTGAGCGTGCCCCCGAAGCCGACATCTGCTGCATCGGCATGCATACAGGAGTGGGGCTGGAACGGAAGGATGTGGCGCCCCGATAGTTCCTGCGTGGTCAACTGCCGCCACCTCTCCAGATCCCTTATACTCTGATTGCTGAGCCTTCTCCTTCCTTGATTGTCCTTTCTCCCTTTGGTCATATCCTAGTAGAGGGACCTGGTGTAAAACCTGGCGCACGGCATGGCCAAAGAGAGAGAAACACATACTCCGCAAAAATGTTGAAGCGCTTTCAAGCCGACATAACGACTGCCAAGAATTACCTGCCTTAGCATCTTCTTTGCCAGTTGCTTCAATCTTAATGATTTGTGCGGTTGGACGTAGAACTTCATTTGCAGAGTGGTGATAACTACTCCAAGGTGGCTGATCTCCTGCGAGCCTTCCCAACATTCCTTGCTCTCGTTTCTGCCTATTCCTAGACATTTCAAGAGCTTGGATATGGCCTTTCGGGCCCGAGCACAATGGTGAGGAAGGGCAACCGTTCCTAAGGGGGTCGGAGCCATTAAAAAATCGTCCAAGTAAGCAAGTACTATGTACCCTTTGCTGCGCAGGGCAGCAACGAAGGGCACCATCAGTCGCGTGAACCATAGCGGCGAATGGCCTTATCCGAAGGAAAGAGCGACACACTGAAAATACCGCCCATAGTAATGAAACAAGAACCAATCTCTCATTGCCGGGGTAAGCCGCAAATGGCGATAGCCTTTCTCGATATCCAAAGACATCAAGTAGTCTCCCCGATTCAGTGACATCCCAAACTCCGCAACAGATTCCATTCGAATATAACCCTTGTTCCAATGTTTGGACTGCAAGGAAAGGTTCACGATAAACCTTCCCTTCTCCCCTTCTGCTCTTTCTTGCCATGTCGTGAATGAAGAGGATAGAATTGCCCCACCTTTCACCCTTTCTTCTGCATACGCTTTGCTTACTTCTCTGTAGATCCCCAGTTGGCAGCCTTCCTGCAAGTCCTTCCAAGCAAACGCTTTGTCGGCTTCTGATTCGGGGACGTCGCCCATCACGTGGCCCTGCCCTACCACGAACGGGCGGTCGGGATTCTCGTAGACCCCGTACTTGATTGCCCGGTATAAGAAGTCCGAGCAACCAAGGTCGCGCCATGCTTCGGCTTTCCTCTGCGTCGATCGCCAAAGCCGGCGCGTAGATCTACCCCCGATTACTGATCTCCAGCGGAGCCACCCTTTTTCCCGGTACGCTTCGTTGCGTTGCTTGCACTTAGGGTAGCCACCGCTTTCATGAGTTGGGTAGCCATGTGAGACTCCTGTTTATCCATGGGATCCTGCAGATCGTCCGCCGCGGGCATGTCGCCCTTCCTTTCCAGAACAGGCAGAACCAATTTAGCCTGCGTTGGATCTTTAGCTGCCAGTTTATAGAACTCACAGCGTAACCCAACTACACGTAAGGCGTACCTGACCGACACCAGCGCCCAAACATCGAAGCGTTTTGCCTCTTCCTCTTTGCTGGCGGCCAACGACTCTTGCCTTAAGGCAACTGCTGCTTCGTGGAATGCCAGCCAGTAGCCCGTTGCATTAATGTAATTCGCTTCGTATTCCGCAACGGGCCGCAAACTGCTGTGCTTCTCTATTTGACGACGCAAGGGCCAGTCTCGATGTTCAAAGAAACCTCCGTTGAAGGCGCCAACGCTAGGTCCTTGTTCGTAAGGATACCTAGTAAGACCGAACTCCTTGTCATCTTTGCAGCGGCGCGCCACTTGGGCGGAAGTAGTCATCCAGACAGGTCCGATTCCTGCGGCTTCGAGGCTTTCTTTGGCGGACAATTGTTTGGCACTTTCAATTAGCGCTGCGACTTGAGTGTCGCTATCACTAAACGCGCTCATATTGTCGAGATTCTTCTCGGCTTGCCTACTTCTTTTGGCCTAACGAACCGCCTACCACCGGAGTTCCGGGGACTCTCTTTGAAAAGAGAGAGGCACAGGGGGAGATCCGCGGCCGCTGATCTCCCGCGAGCCGATGGCGCTTATATGCAGCACCGTCTACAATTACTAATTAGTTACGTATGCGGCGAGTTGCGCGCCTTTTGCGCCGCCCTTGCTATCTATGCCTGAGCGTTTCATGCGCATAAAAGCGTCTACACATCACGAAAACTATAGTCCAGAATGTTTTCTTTCTGGTCCATCACTTTCGAGAGACAAAATATGCCGCTTCATGTTCTATAGGGAATACAAGTAGTGTAGAAGTGACCTCAGAACCCTTTAAAAGTGCATAGTATACCACAAGTTCACTATAGTGAAAATATTTTGTTAACCCTTTTTCAAAATGTTTTTCTTTTCATTATCTAGCACATATTCATAGAAAAATAGCATAAATTAAAAAGAAGATTCTATTCAGAAATCAGAAGTTACGAAACAAATTTCAATTTTTAAAACGTTCTATTTTAAGTTTATGCATATTATTGAGGTTGGGTTCTTAAGAAAAACATTTGTTTGTCAAAACGCAGTTATTGATCCATTTTTGTGCAATACACAATGTCTAAAGAGTGAAGTAGAAGTTTGAAGAGCTTCTAAAAATAATTAGCTAAATGCTTAGAATCCATGAATATGGTGGCTGTATGAAGAAAATTCAAGGGCAAAAAGTAAAGCTCCATTACGTTCAAAGTTTTTAGACCTCTTAGGTTTTATTTCTGCAATATATAGTCAAAGATCGTTTCATTCGAATTCTTAGTTTTTTCAAAAAAATGAAGTTCATTCAACTAAGCACTGGCTCTATCATTAGGCCTTTTTAACTAAGGAATTCCTCCTTAGATTCTTAACCCTCGAAATCAGGCCGTTTTTTATTTTCAAAATAACAGCGACCTTTTATTACCTGTCACACGTTCACCATGTGAACCACAGTTCCATCTCGATCACAGCCGATGTAGAAGATGGACCTCGACGAGGACGCGCTTCTTCCTCTGCTCTTTGCAGAACAAATGAGGCAAACAGCGATACACACCCAAACTCTTGTTCATCAGGGTGCGCTCTTAAACGCTTCGTTGTCTTCTCTAGACCCAGAGTCACCTGACACCCCCTCTGTACTCCATCCTGGACGTGGACATTCACTCACCGGCTCCAAAGCCATATATGCGCGACGCATATCTCCGAACGTGTATGAAAACATTCGATACAAAGACACTGACATACAAATGTTTGAAAAAACTGTACATATGAGTAGGAAAGACTTTGATGCGTTGCATGACTTAGTGCGGACGGCCTTGGAGGCTCCGACTGACGTCAGGAACGAACACACGGGAGAGCAGCGTATGCCACGACGACGACGCCTCAAAACTGTTGAGATGTTGTTCATGTTTTTAGATCTTTATGGTGGTTCAAACGAAGGAGGAATTGGCGTAGAAAGAATTGGACACAGGTAGGGTATATCCCCAGGCACTGTATCTAACTACTTTAGGAACGTTATGTATGATCTTTTTAAATGTCTAGAAGCTCAAACGCCGAAGCTTATCGACTGGCCTACGGCAGAGGAAAGAGAGGACATGGAAGGATTGATTGTTGGTTTCTATCGATGTGTGTCTTTCATAGATGGCAACAAGAATCGCCGCTGGCTCCCGGGCGACAGTTCGGAGCAAGAACGCGTACGATGGCTACAAGAAGGCCCGTTCTTGGTCCATTCTAGTGTTCTGTTATCTTTTCGGGCGCTTCATCAGAGTAGAGGTCTCCGATAATGGTGGAGAGAGCGACCGAAATATGTATACTTCCTCTGATGTGTATCAAAATCCAGATGAGTATCTTACTCCTGGTCAGCACGGCATGGCCGACACGGTTTTCTCAGGAAGCGGAGCACTGGTTGTCCCGTAAAAGCGCAACGAGAGCACAAGTTGAATGTATAGAACGTTGTACGACAGGTACATCAGGACGCAAAGGATGGTGAATGAGTGGGGTATCGGATTTATAAACAACAGGTATCGTTTATTCCTTGGGAAATGGCCGTTCGAGAAGAATCTCTTTCTGCTAGCATGCACTACTGCTGCAATGATTTGCAACTGGGTGTTCAGACGAAGGGGTTATGCGCTACAACCTGGAAGTAGGTACGAAGAATAGCTAAACAATCATGCCTCTCTCGAAGGAGATGAGCTCGAATTATGTATACCGTAAAGTAAATTCGTGGCTCGCGGAGCGGCGAGCCCAAATTCCGCAGCAAAGCGAGCCGAGCCGACCGAGCGAAGCGAGGGAGGCGAGGCGAGCCGGGGGAGCCAACTATATCTCGTTCACAGAACCTGGCGCGCTCTCGCCCTGGTTCGATGCAGATAGACCATTTTCTTCATCGCCTCCGGTTACCAGAGCGTTGAGCATATCACCCTCAGAAAGCCTGTCGAGTTCAGGATCGAGCATGAGTGGCTTGGAACGGAGGGCCGGAGGCAGTGGTGTTGCTGGCTCTGTTACAGAGAGGTTTCTGCTTTTAGCAAATAGGATGACGAGCATGCCAAACTGATCGCTCTGCCTTCGCTGCAATGCAGCACTCGCGCTAGCGGCGTTAGCAATGTAGGTTTGTGCACGAAGGTTTTGAAGTTCAGCTGCCATTCGTCGACGCTCCTTTGCACGACGTAGCTCCTCACGCCGCTTCCTATTCTTCTCGAACGTCTCCTTCCGTTCGCGGTTGCGCTTCTGTTTGTCAGCTCTTGACTCGTTATTCCGCGCCAGAGCGCGCGATGCATTGTCGTCTGTTGTTAAGGTCTTCCTCGATGCTTCTTGGCGGTATTCAAGAACAGCCTGGTCAAAGACATGAGTTGCGTCATTCTCCGCGATTCTTGTTTCTGCCACCGGTCCATAATCTTCCGTTCCGTCAGTGGTTGTCACAACAACCTTCTTGTACAAATCTCCTACAGACCCGAAAGTGTGGTGCATATTATCAGCTGTTATATGAACCATGTAGTTTCTCCGCCAACACATCCATAGCGGTTGTGTTCATCCAAGATTTGGCTGTCTGTAAGATGACGCATGCAAGCACTTGCGGCAATACGAGAACATGTGTTCTCCAAAGTTTTCTGCTTTTGGAGGGTTGCGTTGTTTGCAAGCAAAAAACGAAAGATCCAAACATTTTGTATCTTGTTCATTACAGAACGTGATGGTGCGCAGTTTAGAGCGCGAGTTTAGGATCGACGGTTGCTGCTGGTTAGTAATGATGGGTTTGGTATGGGTGTTGCTACTGAGATTGTTGAAATAGTTGCTGCATTAGCCGTTGTGGCGGTTAAAGGAGCTTTTGTAGCCGGCGCAGAGCTGCGGGGTTTAAATGTGCTTCCTACATCACCGGACGTCGATCCCGTTTGTGGTGCTGGTGACAACTCGTTGGTGGTCGAAGCCATGTTTGCAGCTAAATCTGGTTTTCCACACGAGAATGGAACGTCAATGATCTAAGCTAAGGGATAAGCTGCGGCACCTGGAGCTCTCGCTTATTTCTTTCACTATTTTGAAATAAGCCCTGTATTGAGGAGTACAGGGTTTGATAATTAAGCAGAGATCTTCCACCAAGCACTGCTTATTTCAAAAATAGGCCTTTTTTTGCTTAGTTAAAAAGGGCTATTGAAGGGTTTGACAGCTCTCTTAGATACACTATAGTGAACCTGAGAGGTTTTTCGCCAATTAAAAAATTGTTCAAAAAATTGACAAGGTTCACTATAGTCACTAAAGTGAACCTAACGCACATTAGGGATATATTCGACATAAGCTTTTCGTCCCAAAAAGGTTAATTCAAATCCAAGAATGGTGTGAAAACAGGGGTTTATTTCATAAAGATAGAATTTCCAAGCATGCAGAAGACGTTTTATCGCGGAGCGGAGCGCGACTTTGGATCAGCGATTCAGAGACGGCGCGGAGATTGGCCATAAGGCGCAGGTCTCAGCGCCTGTAATGCCAGTCTCCGCGGCGCTCTCCAACGCCCGCTCCGCTCTCGCGCTCTCCTGGAGCTTCGTCTTCGATACCCGCACCTCCCACCCTAGGCAGCAGCGCTGTTCAGGGGAACACGCTGTTCGCAGCGGCTGGTGCCAGCTGCGTGAGGCAAAGCGGGTGCTCTCGCCTCCGCCTACCTCCCGAATCGTAAAGATCTCTTTGTCATCGCAAGTGAGCGCGATAAAGGTCTATTATGTAATCGCATTGCTTCGGGTTCCAAGCTGTTTGATCTCACACCCGAAACCCCTCTTCCCACCTAACCCCATTCTTCCCCCACACTTTCCACGTTCAAAGGAAATTGCATTTTAACAAGGCTCACGCATCGGCAATGAGTAGAGCCAGACGTGCGATTCTTCTTCGCTGAGCCCCGTCGTGAAGATGGTACGTGAAGATAGCCGCAGCACGGCCTTTTCCATGCCCTGGCCACGTGCCGCGCTCGCCGCCTTGCGCTGTGGACGTCTCGTTGATGCAAGTGCCGGCTTCGGAAGCACGTTTCTTGTCAGCCAACTACGGAGCACAGCTTTGCGATCAACACTTCCTTCACATACCCGTTTCACGCACGCATTTTCAAGTTCTTCTCCTGTGCATTGCTCATTGTCTTTTGAATCCAATACGAAAGAAAGCATTGGCGTTGCCGATATGATGTCCACTGTCGATGTGAACAGAAGCTCATTGTCGCCCATGATGCAACACTACGTCAGCACAAAGCATTCCTTGCTTGAGAAATTGCATATACCTCGTAGTGATTCTCTTATACTTCTTTATCGAGTAGGAGATTTTTTCGAGAGCTTCTTTGAGGATGCGCATACCCTTTCGTCCATATGTGAAATTGCACTTACTTCCAAAGATGCGGGAAAAGCCTTGGGAACAAAAGTACCAATGGCGGGTGTACCCCACTATTGCATTGATGAGAAGATCAAGTTGTTAATTGAGAATAATCTAACTGTTGCAGTCGTCGATCAAGTCGAGACCGCTGCGCAAACGCAATCGGGTAAGCTTGTAAAACGAGCGGTCACCCGCCTTATTACTCCTGGAACTGCATGCGACGAGGCGTTGCTAGAGTCAGACTCTAGTTCTTATATCGCATCGGTCGTTGTTAAACCCGCACGTGCAAATGATCCATCTGAGATGCAGTGTGAGTTCGGATTTTCATATGCCGATGTTTCCACGGGTGAGTTTCGAGCAACAGACGGTTCATCTTTTGATCAGCTGCAACGTCTTCTGGCCACCGTCACACCTGCCGAGATTTTGATTTCCATACACTCTGACAATCAGGACTTTCGTTCGCAAGTATCATCCATGTTGAGTGCCTCTTCTGCCGCGGTGATATCCCAGAGACAGCTTGTGCCAGTTCCAGATGCGGAACGCATCCTAGCTCATCTGCACCAAGTTGATCATGTGGAATCACTTGATTGTCGGACACGACCATTTTGTACCCAGGCAGCTGCTGCTCTAATAAACTATGTTCAACAAACGGCAGCTTATGAGCGACAAGAGCAATCGAGTTCAGCAATGCATTTGAATGCGTTGACTCTTTTCTCTACATCCCAGGTGATGCTTTTGGATGCTGCGTGTTTGAGAAATCTCGAAGTGATAGAGACTGTTCGTGACGGAGTAAAGGAGCGTTCACTGCAGTGGGCCATTGGTCGAACAGTTACATCTATGGGAGCACGATGTTTGCGGGGATGGCTTCTTGCTCCTTCTCTTTGTCCCAATACCATTGCACAGCGACAGATGGTTGTCCAAGGGCTGCTGTGGGATGGAGATAATACTAGGCAAGTTATACAAAGGGCTATGAAGAGTTTTGCTGACTTGGAAAGATTAGGGGGGCGGATGTGTACCGGCAGAACAACTCCAAGAGAGATGAGGTGGTTGTGTGAATCCATTTTGCAGATACCGACCATATTGTCCTTAGTTTTTCGCTGTCTGAAAGAGAGTGTTGCATCAAAGAGGTCAACAGTGAGCGATGAATACATTACCAACATATGTTCTCCTGTTAGTACTGAACTGGTTACGCTGGCACAACAAGTGACAAATGCTGTCATTGATCCAGCTCCAGCATATATGCCCTCTGCGTTGGCCATACAAAGTGGCGGTATCTCTAGGGAAAATTGGGATGTCAGCGGAACGAGGATTTTTCGTGACGGTTACAATGAACAACTTGATTCACTGCGCAAATCCATCCGTGATCCTGGCTCATGGATTTCTTCTCTAGAAGAACAAGAAAAGAAACGAAGCTCTGTTGAAACGATGCGGATAAAACATATCAAGAATATGGGCTACGTGCTGCGAATTCCGCGATCTGTTGGGGAGAAGATCATGACCGACGAGCCCATGTTCTTCAGCAAGCTGGGCTATGATAGAGTGCAAAGCACCAAAGCGGAGCTTCGGTTTCGCTTCGAGCAACTGAGAGCCTGTGAGTTATCGCATAATTCTGCCTTTGCAGAAGTCTTGATGCTTGAGCTGAGACTATTCGGGCAATTGCGAGAAAGGTTGGCGGAATGCGTTCAAGAATTACGACGGCTAGGAAGACAAATAGCCTCCATTGATGTCCTTGCAGGCTTTGCGGAGGTAGCCGAAGAAAATGGTTATGTTAGACCACAAATTCTGCCTGCTGATGCTCGAGTTTTAGAACTTAAAGAAGCTCGACACCCCGTAGTCGAGCAAACTCTACCAGTTGGAAAGAGCTATGTTCCAAACTCATTTTACCTTGGACAGACTGAGGCTTCTGATCGAATGGATTTGATGATTCTCTGCGGCCCCAATGCGGCTGGAAAGAGCTGCGCTCTTCGAAGCATGGGCCTTATCTCAATCATGGCACAAACCGGCTGCTTTGTGCCAGCCCGTTCTGCGGTTATGAGCATAAGCGACCGCATATTCACTCGAGTTGGTGCAGTTGATGATCTTGCGCAAGGACAGAGTACGTTCCAAGTGGAAATGGCGGAGACAGCATGCATTTTGTCCAACGTTTCGTCAGCGAGTCTTGTTCTGCTTGATGAGATCGGTCGAGGAACCAGCACGGTTGATGGGGTTGCTATCGCATGGAGTGTGGCTGAGTATTTAGCAAAAGGCTTGCGTGACGGAAACGCTAAGCCTCGAACAGTATTTGTGACACATTATCATGAACTGAATCACTTGTCCTCTATGTATGATAACATTGCTTCCTTTCATCTTCATGTGGTCCAGAGCAAGTCTTTGATGGACAGTAGTGAAATTAGTTGGGTCGCGACCCATAAGGTCATGGAAGGGCCTTCTTTTGAATCTCTTGGTTTAGCTGTTGCGGAACGAGCGGGCCTCCCAGGGGAGGTGATGGAAAGAGCACGTCATGTTGCGTCTTTGCTTCATATTCCTTCCAAAGCAATTGGTGCTGAGCTTCGATCGGCTTTGACAGAGGGCAAACAGGAATCAACACTAGCAAAGCGAGAAATTTGGACTTCAAACAAAGCACTTCATGCAGACCTCACACAAGACGCAGTGGAGTCATATGAGAAAGGCTTCAGCGACGGCTACACGAAGGCAATCTCGGAACTTCAAGCTGAGTTTGACGCCATATTTAACCGGAAGAGATAATGATGGCTTCTTCATGTAGCTACTGGCGATCGTGGGTTCAAGGCATTCAGGCAAATCCGATTGTGTTTGAACCTGAATTCACTAGAATGCACGCTTAAGCACCTAGCAGCCAGCTCGACAGAAATAGTGTCGACAGAATGAGCTGCGGTACACTGCAGAAGAACACATTAATAGCGGAAGCGTGAGAGCAAAGGCTCCTAAGTTCAAGTACGACAACTGCAAGTCTTGAACATGGAGATTACTATGTTCTAAGCTGTCCGAAACGACCTCTGCTCCTCAAGTTTGTCTCCTAACTGGTCTTGAAACAAGGACTATGGTTGAGCAAGATCGTCATCAATTGTACCGATGATGTTGCAGCCGGCGTCAACGTACGCTTGTACACCGCCGAATTGTGAGCGATGCTTGCGGCAACTCGGAGACTGAAACCGTGCCAAGGGTGTCGTTCGATTTTTTTTGGACACGTTTGCTTTAGTAGAAGCTCTGCAAGGTAACCTCCAAAAGCAATGCACTACGCTGCAACAACTCGCATATGAACTGGATGAGTTGCGCGTACTGCAAGATATACATTGCATGGGTGCCTGCCTAGTCACTGTGGGGTCGAGCAAAACGAGAGAATTGATGGACTCGCAAAAAGTAGTCTCTCAATTCCCTTGCTGCTACAGGTTCAAGTTCCAGTTGACTATGCTGATGTGCGAGCGGCTCTGAAATGCAAAACCAAGAGCAAATCAGGTGCGAACGGCGACACGGAAAGCATTGAGGACCAAGACGGGGCCAGAAACGCGGAAGTTGTCCTCGCGCAGTTCTCGACAGGACACACACTCTCTCTCCTTTATAGTCATCTGCCCCCAATTACGAGGCAGAAGTAAAGCTATTTCTATGTCTAGAAGTAACCTTCTCTCCTAAAGAATGCCAAAAACTTTGACGGCCATTGCTTAATCATATCTATCATGCGCTTGTCTTTTCTTTCTCTGGGGGTTGGTAATTCATTCCTACGTGACGCGTTAGTTAGCGGGCATCGAAACAACACGTGATCAGCATCCTTCTTAGCGTTGGTGCCGCAGCTGCATCGTACCATTTTCTTTTCCATTTAAGATGCCACTGGGTGCAAGGAACTAACATGTCCTGTGGCAAACTGTGCCAAAAGAACCTCGGCCTTTCTTGCCTCGTTCCAATCTTTGATATCGCACAATTGTGCAATTGATTGGCTTCGCTGCTTTGTTCTGATTACTGACATGGCATCCGCGTAGTCGATCGGAACTTTAAGCTGAATCTGCAGCGGGTAGCTAAGGCCAGACTTTGCAAGACTGTCGACGAGGTCGTTCGGCGCAAATCCACAGTGACTAGGAATCCATGAAATGTACACGATGCAGGTTTCACAGAGCTCTTTGAGTTCCAACGCAAGCAGTTGAAGAGTGCGGCATTGCTTGCGCAGATTTCGACAGGACACGTTCCAGCACTCCACCCAGTGTCTTCATACGTGAACAAGAAGACTCTGCACTGCGAATGCGGCGTAGATGTGCGCAAGGACGTTAGACATGTACTGTTTCGAATCGAAACTTTCGATGCCCACTCACAAACAAGTCCCGAAGAAACGGACTACCTACAGTTAGCGAAAGATAAGACATGACAATAATAGATAAGATTAAGCAATGGCCGTCAAAGTTTTTGGCCTTATTTAGGAGAGAGAGTTACATCTGATAGTGGAGCTCTCCCACTACTTCGAAATGAGGTGTAGAGGACCATACTAAAGAAGAAGAAGTACCGATGAGATAGCGGCCTTTCTTGCAGGGAACTTCATCTTCATATCATTGCTTGCTGCGTCTTAATGTGATTAGTGTGACGTAGAGAGAGAGAAAGAAAGAGAGAAAGAAGAACGTAGATACAAAATGCGATGGTAGGTTTCAAAGGCCTCGTAGAGTTAGATCAGAAATACACGCCTCTAATCGAGCCGAAGGTTCACACAATCTAGGCAAACAAAGAATGAACACTGGAGAGCAAATGATGTAGAATCGGTCCAGACAATTAGTAATTCTGTACGCTCTACACGAGCCACTTTCTCTCCCACCTGAAAAACCTGAATCTCTGCCTATCGTTCTAGGGACAAGTGAACTATACAATATGCAAGGCAGCTTCCAGTTTAGCCGATCTAAACGCCCGAGACGATTCAATTTCTACAAAGTTTCATTTTGGCGGTCTACCACTATGCTGACTCATTTTGAAACTCCCTAACCCCATGAAGAACGGTGTCTCCTTTAAAACCTTTCGAGGATCTCGTGTCCCACGGACGTGTTTAACAAAGACTATAGAAGAGCATGGGCAAAATGCAGTACAAAATCCGTCACCAAGAAAACGTTGTAGTCCTTGATGAAGCCAAAATGGTAAGTGGAAGTGTAGAGTAATGCAACGCATCTCGGTCAGAAACAGGATAATACACTCCACAGCTTTTGATCAGTGCGAGATACTAGCGATCAACCTCCTGCGTCAATGATAAGGTCACAAAGTTTGATAAGAGTCAAATTGTGGTCAGTTTCACGCCTATTGAAAAGAAGAAAGTCTCAAAGAAGTATATTTCACTTACACCCTGTTTGAGCGCACGAATTTGAGAACAAGAAAGCAGAAAAACACATCGAATGTTAGATATCAACACGGACGTACGGTTTTGACCATTTGGATGTTGTGCGGAATAAACTTACGCTGTGGGTTTGCAATGGTAAGTTGTTTATGCAGGAAAACGGAACAAGAAGCAGGTCAGTACGGGTCACTCGCGGCTGGTTTAGCTCTTTCAATGATGGTACGTACAATACAATATCTTGTGTTCCGATAATGGTTACCGCGTCAGCTACCATGTGTCCCTTTCCCATCATATTCAAGCCAGACAAGTGAGCGAACCCTGGCGCTCGAATACCACACCTGTACGGGCGATTTGTGCCATTCGAAACAAGGTAGACTCCGAACTCTCCCTTCGGAGCTTCAACAGCGGTATATGTGTCTCCTGCGGGCACAGAAAATCCTTCAGAATAAAGCTTGAAATGGTGAATGAGAGCCTCCATGGACTGCTTCATGTTCTCCCGAGATGGAGGCGAAATCTTACGGTCATCTACCTTGATTTCTCCTTCCGGCATTTGATTGAGGCATTGCACAATAATATCGAGAGATTGCCTCATTTCTTCAACGCGGATAAGATAACGGTCATAGCAATCGCCGTTGATACCAACTGGGACCTTGAAATCAACGTATTCGTATGCATCGTAAGGCTGTGCCTTTCGCAAATCCCACGATACACCAGAACCTCTGAGCATTGGTCCTGAGAATCCCCAATCCAGAGCTTCCGCAGCAGTTACGACACCTATATCGACAAGCCTTTGTTTCCAGATGCGATTCCCGGTGAGCATCTCTTCGATTTCATCGATTCTGGATACAAAGGACTTGCAGAACGCATAAATATCATCCATGAGTCCAAGAGGAATATCTTGAGCAACTCCACCCGGTCTAACGTAGGCAGAATGGAGACGGGCACCTGAAACGCGCTCATAGAATTCCATCAGCTTCTCCCGCTCTTCAAAAGCCCAGAGGAACGGAGTTAAAGCTCCGACATCCATTCCCTGATATCAAAAACAGAGTGACAGGAACGGTGAAAACGGCAGGTTAATACACGTAACTAGAAATCTCCAAACGAAGATAGTAGATTGCATACGTACATGACATCCGACCGCAAGGAGATGATTCAGAATACGGGTAATCTCGCCGAATAGTGTACGAATATACTTAGCGCGTAGAGGAACCTCAATCTTAAGTAGCTTTTCCACAGCGAGAGAGTAGCATTGCTCCTGAGCCATCATTGACACATAGTCCAAACGATCAAAATATGGGAGTGCCTGAAGGTATGTTTTGTACTCTATGAGCTTTTCTGTACCGCGGTGTAGAAGACCGACATGTGGGTCAAGTTTGATGGCAACTTCACCATCAAGCTCCAACACAAGACGAAGCACTCCGTGGGCAGCTTTGGTTCGCAAGTTGGGACGCAGTCGTTAGAACGCTGTTGGGTTTTCGATTGCATGACAATGAGAGAATACATTCCGGACAAACGTTTCAACGCGCAACTTACCCTTACGTAACAAAAGATATCAACGCGTCGCAAAGCACACGAAATTAGGATTGGGCGCATTAGAAGATAGTTTTGGTTGTTTCTTTCGGTCAGCAATCTACGGTTGCACATAATCCGAATCCGGGAATAACGCATAATGACCACCATCTACGCAGAACATTAACGATAGAAAAAGCGTACCGGATGCTGCGGACCGAAATTGAGCGTAAAGTTACGGATATCAAGTTGTTTCTCACGATCAGCACGCATGCGCGAAAGTTCATGTGGTTCAAGCTGATCAATGTGAACGTCGCCAGCGACGGTGTTCACCGCAGAGTCGATGAAATAAGGGTCAGTCTTCTTAGTGGCGCCAACCGAAGAAAGCTGGCCTCCTCGTGACACCAGCCCGCGCACATGAGTGGAGGCTGGGTTAGAGATGGTTCCGAAACGAGATGCGAACGTCCGCAACATGACGAGAATCTTCGCACGGCGCGATGATGAAGACGGAGCTGAGAACGCAAACCGTCGTCGCGGGTGACTGGGAAGAGGTTAGAGGGAGGTACAGCAAAGAAGCAGTGATATATCTTGGTGTACCTTTGGTACCCGATGATGGTCCAGTTGCAGGTGTTGACGTGACGCGATGTACAGTATGAGTATGGCGCAGCTGCAAATTCGATGGGTGCATCCAATTGTTGCGCTCCGAGTTCGAGCCTCGAACGCGACATTCACTTTGAGAATGCCTGTGTACGCTTACAGTACGTTCTGTAAATCGTTCGATGTATGTCAGTTCTGACCACTGACATTTTTCAGAACTTTCTGCAAGGTGCCATACGCGTACGTCATACATGGGCGCAGCTCTCACCTTCAATCGGGGAATTCCAGAAAAGGTGTGGTGCATCTTCAGTCGGGCACACGCCGACGTGCCTTGCCTGCATTTTGCTGTGTTTCTCCTTCGTCGTAAAACCGCGCCTTTGACAGACTGTCGTCACGCATAACCGTCAGACCAGCAACAGCCTGCTGTGAGGCCGTCTCGTTCAGAAGTTTGTCTACGCCACTTCTCGCGTGTTTCCACCCTGTCGCTTATCGGTGACCGTTCCCCACTCCACTCAAAATGGGGAAGAAAGGAGGCAAAGGAGCCAGCTCGAGCTCAGCTGGAGGAAAGGGAAAGGGACAGGCCGGTCCGAGCAATGCGAACAAGGGTGGGAAAGGCGGCAAGGGCGGAAAGGACGACATGAAGAACTGCAACTATGTTAAAGCTCGTCACATTCTTTGCGAGAAGTACGGAAAGATTGACGAAGCCTACAATGAGCTCAAGGAGAAATATCCGGGCAAGATCCCACCCGGCAAGTTCGGAGAGATTGCGAAAAAGTATAGCGAATGCTCGTCAGCTAACTCGGGAGGAAATCTGGGCTGGTTCCCGCGTGGAAAGATGGTTGGTGCCTTTGAGGAGAAGGCGTTTAACACTCCACCTGGCCAGGTCACTGCCCCGTTTAAGAGCAGTGCTGGGTACCATATTGTTCTTGTCGAGGGTCGTAAGATGTAAACAGGACCTTTTCCTGCGTCATACGCTACCTGCCCCGTGTCTGCGCGATATACAAATGTCATAATGCCCCAGTTCAAAACGTCCACAACCGTGCAAGCCACAACTCCCCGTAATATGGCACTGCATTACTCCTGTTGAGAGCGTCTTTCGGTTGGCTTAGCTTTTATGACGATTTCCCCAGACGTTCAAACCTCATTCGTTCGTCACCCGAAAATCAAAACAAGAACGTCCAAAAGCTGCCCCTTCCCCTTCCCTTTCCAACCGAAGGGACGAAAAGCCTGCAAAGGCGTCTCACTAACGCAAAAACCGATTGCGAATGAGCGATATGCTATGGACCCGCGTCAACCCTTGCTGTGGTCACGAATAGTCGAATTTGACCGAGCACGCATCTTGCCCGTGCAACTTTAACGTGCAGTCCTGCCATTATGCGCTGGCCCTCACGCGTCGCGGAAACAGGGCACAGCCGTGGTACCATAAGGGTGTGTTTCACAAGAACTGCAAAACGAATGGGACTCGCTGTGACAGAGTGGAGAGAAAGGGGGAGGGGTGGCGAATATACCCATCGTACATCACGCGGGATATTCATCGCAATGAGACATAATTAGTAGTTCATGAACGTATTCGTGTACTCAATGATTGTAGTACCGTCGGTACTCCATGATCGTACGCGTCTCCGTCGTCAACGCTTGTTAAGAATGGCCTTTCGGCCAACGAAAAAGAAGAAGAGATACAAATTCTATTTTCAAGTGCTTGGGACCTTTATATTATAAAGTTTATAAACACAATGTCGCCCGGACTGCAAGAATAATGGTCACATTATGGCTCTCAACCGTAGTGCACAAAGAAAAAAAGTATTCTCATGAACTCCTGCTTTCGCAGATTTCCAAACGGCCAAACGGCAATCATTGATGGAGGTTCTGAATCGGTTCTATGCAGTCTTTCTATCAAATTTGTCTGCAGAACAGTCATTCAGGCCTTTCTGAAAGTTCAACCATGTCGGTGCTCCGTAGTTTACAGCTTACGCTGAGGAATCCCTGTGATTTCATTGCACCCTGTGGGTGCATGTAAAGAGACACCTAAATTTATGCCCAATCCGCGGTCAGAGAAGATTTGCGAGTTATCGAAGATTCTCCAAACGTACGAAAAGTATGGATGAGCCATTGACTTTCAAGAGATTCTGGGGTGTGCAACGGAGTCCCCGTCAAAACTAGTAATAGTTCAGGCCAAAGGGCAATTCATGTCAGCAATTATGATTGCCACTCTCACTGATAAAGATGAAAGTACATTGCATCATGATATCGAAGAGAGTTACGGAATTTGGTCGGCGGAGTAACCCTATGTCGAAAATCACAGTCAGGCTTACGCGGTGCGAGCAGCCTTGGATTACTAATCCTTCGGTTCGACCCAAAGCCTAGTAGTAGAATGAACCTCATGAATCCAGAGCTCAAAAGCAAACATCATCGCATATGGTGTTACTCTGCAGAGCACTCATGAGCTGTTTTGTCACCCTATCTCAACTACATTTCGAAGACACGAAACACAGCAATAATTCTAGATCACATTCCTTGCTTCAAAGGGCATTCATGCAGACATTGCCCCTTGTAAAACACAAATCACACGGTCCTCATCGATTGATTAAGAGCGTCCACCCGCAACGGCGACTTATCGCTTTTGAATTGTAAGACAGGCTTTTCAACTCACTGCCCCTACGCAGTTAACATCAAAGCCTTACAGCTGTTTCAAAAGAAAGCATACCCATTGAAGAAAGTGCCAACCTAGATATGCTTGCGAGAGGCCCGAGGCCATGAAGAACTTTGGGGTCGTGTTCAGAGGCTGAACCGTGCTTTATACACGTTAGCCACATAGAGAATGCAAGCGACTTCCTCCTCCTTGTAGCACCAGCACTTCTGTATGCACAAACGTCAGCATGTGCTGTATGGGACTTCTTTTTCACTTGGTCCCCCAGTTCGCGTCCGCTGTCTCGTTTGGACCGCCAATGAGGCATTTCGGCAGGGACGGGCTTCCAATGTCATGACATAGTTTGTAAGACGATGCACTAAGAAGAAGTACCAGACAATTACTTAAGGAAGATCTGTTCCTACACTCCTTGAATTCGTCCTTCTAGTAACGTTCTCGTCATTCGGAAAAGACAAGATGGTCGCCACCAAGTCCATTATCTGCTTCGCTGCGCTTATTGCCAGTGCTTGTGCTGCTCTCACCGGCCGCAACGCCCGTGAGTTCCTTCCGGCTGACATTAAAGGTGAGTATTCCTTGTTTGTGAAGCAAGGTACTTGTGCCCAGACTGTTGAGTTTAAATCTTTTATGAATAAGGCCCCTGGCGTTTACGCTGTCCCTCACCAAAAGATTTTGGAAGATGGTGAAGTTTGCACTGGCGATGGCGAATTCAAAATTGTTACCAAGGAGACCATCATCGAAAGTGGAAATGAGGAAGTCCTCAACATGAAGCCAGTTGATGGTATTATCAGCGAGCTCAAGAATCAAGGCGCCACCTTCATGTTGGGTTATGAGAAGGTTGGTCGCGAATGCGGATCAGCTAGCACTCCAGCCAAGTCAGTTGCTGTCTTTGTTGATGAAGAGAAAAAGATTCGGATTCCGGGTCTCATCACTCTATTCCCGGGAGCCAAGTATATGGTTGTCTACGACAGCAGCTCTCCCACTCCGTGTACTTATTTTGCCAAACACAGTGACCGCGTAATTGGTGTTGCCAAAACTCCGATCCCGGCTCCGGTTCCAGCTCCAGTAGTTGCTGCTACTCCGGGCCCCGTCGAGGAAGAACCTATGCCTTCTATGGAAGAGGACACTGGTGCTGGCGCTGCTGCTGCTGTTGGTGGAGCCGCCGCCGCTGGCGCCGCCGCTGGCGCCGCCGCAACGGGCACTATCTCGGATGACGAAAATGAGATTGAAGAATTCGATGATGATCTATCCGGACCATCGTCCACCCCTGAAGAAGAAGAAGAAGATGACGGCTCCGCTTGCTTCCCGGCTGAGGCTACCGTCGAGCTTGAGAATGGTTCTTTCAAGACTATGGAAACCCTTGAACTCGGTGACCGTGTGAAAGTTGCCTCTGGCACATTCTCTCCAGTCTTCATGTTCTCCCACAGAATGGCTGGCATTTCGTACAAATTTGTTCGCATTACCACCGCTTCCGGTCAGTCTTTGGCTTTGACGAAAGGGCATTATCTGTATGTCAACGGCCAAATGGCTGCCGCCGAATCTATTCGTGTCGGCGACTTTGTCGAGACCGAGGTCGGTGTGGTTTCCGTTTCGTCCATTGAGTCTGTCGTTTCTCGTGGTCTGTACAACCCGCAAACTATCCATGGCGACATCATCGTCAACGGCGTTAGGGCCTCCACTTACACCACCGCCGTCGAGACCAAGACTGCCCATTCTCTCCTTCTTCCTCTTCGTGCTGCCTTCCGTTTCGCTGGCATGACCACCTCCGTTCTCGATAACGGAGCTGACAAGTTCGCCAACGTACTTCCTTCAGGACTTGTTATGTAACTACCAAAACCCTAACTAACATTGACTGTGCTCAGCACGTTTGTGACCTAGTATTTCGAAGATCTTATAGCGTGTTGCCGAGAGAACAAGCGTTGACATAGGTGCTGTGTAAAACGAACGTGAGTAAATATATTCACCTAATGACGCACATCACTCGTGTTTCATCTGTTCTTCTCGTAGCGTAATGACTGCGATAGGGACCACATAGCTACAATACATAGTCCTCAGACGCGGCTCAGGGCTTGGAGCCGTGCCGAAGAGAAACGACTCGGTATAAGCATTGCATGAATATCAAGTTACTTCGTGTTGTCTTTTCACGGAAAGTAGATTTGCTGGAGATGAGCTTGGAGCTCAACACTTGCGAATTCTTGGTGGATTTTGATCGGGAGGCCATAACAGACTTGCGTACTTCTCCCAGAAATCATCCTTGATAATATCAACATGTAGCACTTCAAAATCTGTCTCAGATGCCTCAGGCTGTTTGGTCTCCGTAATTGGAACAACGAATGAATGCGAGCCTCCATTTGAATGTTCTTCCAAGCGCCTTCTCTTCCGGACCTTTTCGAAGTCACTGGAGAGCTTTCTTACGATCAAAGAGCCTTTCCGAAACATTTGAGGCTCATTATTATAGTTTACGTTGAATTGAGAGAATAGCATCTCATTTTTTTCCTTCGAGTTGGTGCCTTTCAGCACCTTTTCCGCTTCTCGGAGCGATTTCCCTCCCTGACTCACGAGTGCCCAAAAAGCGGTATTGAAAAGGTTATTGATGTGGGTGTCGGCTTGTCGCCATGACAAATAGTCTCGTAGATGCTTTGTGGTAGGATACAAAACGATTCGACCATCAAATGTAGGTGGTTCCTCTAAATCCGTGTCCATATGCTTCTTCCAGTTTACAACATATGCCGACGTAAACATCGAAACAACAGTAGAGAGAATCTTACTTTCACGTCTAGAGAAAAGATTAGATTCTCGCTTCATAACGAAACTATACTCATCGCTCTGTCCGTAGGCCAGCACAAGATGGTTGTCGAAAGTCTTTAACACAGAAGTCGCCGCATCATTCATTAGATTTAAAGCCTTTTCATCATTAGGTTTTCGAAATGAATGCTTCTTCGTAAACGAGGTGAAGCATCTACCATCGAGTCGAATGACAGCCCAGCAGCCCGGCAGAAGACGCTGGTGGTTCTCGAAATGTTTGACGTACTCAAAACGAGAACATGCCATGACTATTGTCGTTTATCTCTTCTCATTCAACAAGAGCAAAGTGTCGACGAAACACCATGTGTTTGCATGATCTGCGATAGAACAGGAAGCTCCCGGTTGAATAACATACACGGAGCACTGCTTCAGATATGAAAGACGGTAACAAACCTAGTTCGGCGCTTTTCGAACAAATTCGCTATGATCTACTACGGTAGCGAGGCGTTCGAAAGAGAGAATTAAAGATAGTTAGTAGAGAGTTTACGCAAAAAGAAAATCTCGCCCAAGTATGGTAGCCACAACTGCCACGTTGAAGTGGAAAATAGGGCGTACGAGAATTAGAAATAGGGCTTACGCAAAAGCTTTTGCGTGCTATGGAATCATCCATACGTGCACGCGAAGAACTCGCGATGGTTCGTCAACGTGATTATAGCGTTCCGGCAGCTCGTAGTCGCCTCTATCGCCGCATTGCGATGGCTGCGAGCCTAGAAGAGGCAGACGAAGACGACCCTCTTGTTCCTTATCTGTGGTATCGTGTGCGGCAGGCTCAGAGAGATATAGGTAACCTTCGTCTCCGTTACGGTTACATCACTTCACACAAGTTTAATTTGAACGTGTTTTCCGATGAACAGTGCCTACATGATTTCCGCTTTAGACGTCAGGATATTGGACGAATTGCAAAGACGTTCATGTGGTACAAGAAACGAACTGCAAGAAACCGGTACAAATGTGATTGTATCACAGCATGTGCCATTGTGCTCAAACGCTTAGCATCCGCTTGCACCTGGTACGACGTTGAACCGATGTTTGGTATGCGATACAGTCATATTAGTGAGATATTCTGGGAAGCAATAGAAACATTTGTCGAAGCAAAAGGGCACTTGATCACAAATGTACAACAACCTATGCTACAGTCGCGATTAGAGCTTTACGCTACAGCAATCTCGAGAGTTAGTGCTCCCTTGAATCGATGTGTTGGCTTCGTAGATTGCACGAAAATTGAAATGTGTCGTCCTGGAGAAGCCCGTAGTATGCAGCAGTCATGCTACTCTGGACACACTCGCAAGCATGTGTTAAAGTACTGAACAATCTCCACACCTGATGGGCTCATATTCTATTTGTTCGGACCCAAAGAAGGCCGCCATCATGACTTGACGGTGTTGAGAGCGAGTGGTCTAGAAGTAGACTTAGAAACCTGTTTATTGTATAATGGACTACAGTATTACGTATATGCGGATCCAGCGTTCTGCTTGAGACCTTGGATGCAAACCGCGTTCGAGAGACTGTTTGCGACTGCAGATCAGCTATCTTTCAACTGGTGTATGAATCGTTTGCGGACTTCTGTGGAGTGGAACTATCGCGATTTAAAACAGCTTTGGGTTCGGAATGGATTTTCACGTCTTTTGTGCGTTCGACGTTATCCAGTTGCGCTACTTTACATTGCCTCTGCGTTGCTCCTCAACTTTAAGATATGTATCGAGAAGGGAGGACAGGCTAGTCATTTTTTCTCCTGTCTTGCTCCAGACTTTGATGCTTATGCAAACACGTAATGTACGTTAAAATCTTTCGCCTACAGACGTTACACCTTCAATGTAACCCACTCCAGCCCTCCATTTCATAACGACATATTGAAAAGGTACGGCAATACTTCTGACTTCACTTGCAGTACAGGATTAGAAGTACGGTATGTCAGGCGATGAAGGAAGTACGGTATTGCGGCAGCAGTTACCACAGAGGGAAGCTTGGAAAGTATCAAAGATTTATGAAGATTACAATGGAACTGAGGGCGAAGTTACGTCTCGAAGGTTCATTAATTTCTACGAAAGATGACGAACCGGGAGGCCAGTGCAACCGACTGCGCACAGGAAGCGTATTCTTTGCTCGCAAGCATCAAACCTCCCTTGCCGGTTAACTAGACAAAAATCAATTGGCATGCATTCTTCACATGGCAAGCAAGACACAGACGTTGCCTCTCTCAGAAAAGCGCAAGAACGAAGGCTGTGTAGCGGCAGCAATTCGTAGTTGGGTATATCGCTCATGAAGCAAGTTCTTTCTGCGCGTGAAGGAGACCCTGAAACAGGAAAGGAGCAGGCTTGAACCTTTTGACAGCAAGCATTTGATTTCCGTTGTTTCCGAACACGGTGTCCAAGAATAGCATATGAAGACGCGCCTGACGCAGAACCCACGGCATTCACAAGTCGCCAAAACTGAGCTGCTTACTTTTACCGGAGGAGATGGGCGTATCTGTTGCATTTTGAATCAGGGCGGATTTGGCGGTGCGTGTATGCTTTCGAAACTCTGCGATGGATAACCTGGTGCCGATGGGAGCAAATGACGCAGCGAAATATACGCCGCCATGTTCCGCCTGGACGTAGAGCGAAAGAGCATGCAATCCGAGCCCCGATCCGGAAACAAACGAAATTGGCGGCGGCCCGGCTGTGACGACTTCAATGCGCTGTCGCTCAAACTCAACAGATTCAGCACTACTGGCATCAAACACACTCAAACTATAGTCCGAAGTCAGCAGCATCAAAAACGTTGTCGCGGAAGACAACCACTGCACGTGGAGAATACGCGACGCGGGGCCGTTCAAACAGGGCGGTGGCGACGCTGTAGCAAACACCGCTTTGTTAATGCAGCACGGAAAGTTCAGTGGAGGCGACGAGGGCGGTGTGACTGCCACTCTCCACCTCGTAGAGCGGCGAGAACGGAAGCGATGTGCGACGCGACTTTGCGCGCGCAGTGAGAGGGATCATGTGCATCTGGTCGTTGGATAATACGGCGGCGTGTGTTGGCCAAAGCGAAGGTAGCGTGTGCTGGGCGGCGTCAGCGGGCGTCTGTTGGTCGAGCGGTACGCTCTGCGGACGCAGATATGTGCGGAGAGAGAGCATTTTGGAGGCGCACTTGTTGACGGCGCAATGGGCCACACGACGTGGCGAGGATCGGGGGGATTGAAATGACGCAGTCTGTCTGTTGAAGCTATACGTACCAGTTGTGCGCGTCGTTTGGAGGAGTTTTGTCTGACGGTCTGGCAGTGGCGAGCCTCCTCAAGGTGGCACTAGGTGTCCCAGTTGTCCTCGTCATCGATTGGAACTCTTTTCATTGACCTCTGCACTAGAATTGAAGCATGCCCCCATGTTGAAAGTGCTACACTGCGGAAGTCACGGCTTGGACCCAGAAGAAACTTCTCTTCTCATATGTTAGTAGGATTCTGCAGCCTTAATCCGGATGAAATGAACTTCCAGAATGAATTGGGGACTCCTAAAGGGAACTGAGGAGGAGAGTCATCAACGAACTAGACGCGTGCGGAGCACACGAGCTCTGTGTTCTGGATCCCAGATCTGAGATGGCGAGGACGGGCGTGACCGGACCCGTGGGATTTGCACTGTGTGCTTGCCGCCAATTGGGAGATGAGCTGAAGGTTATCTTTGAGCATGGCCATCTGTTGAGTTACTGTCGTGCGCACTGGTAGAAGAAACGAAACATGTAGGAATCTAGAAACCTTTGACATAAGCATTTTCTCATGTGATTAAACCTACGCATTTGTCTTCCGTTCTGGCGCTACCTTCTCCGCTAACATCGTACCATTCATTTCAATTAATCTCGCACGGGCTCATGGACAGACAGTATGATACTATCCATTTCTCCAAATCATATCCCCTAGTCTTTCTTCTTTCTAAGCATTTCCACTAAATGCATGAACTGTTTTCGCTCCTC
Source organism: Gracilaria domingensis (assembly GCA_022539475.1). Taxonomy (NCBI): domain Eukaryota; phylum Rhodophyta; class Florideophyceae; order Gracilariales; family Gracilariaceae; genus Gracilaria; species Gracilaria domingensis. Next base: position 563,931 of record VCMS01000005.1, read on the forward strand.
CATTGCCACCATACGCTCCTCTCTCTCTAGTGCATAACGACGGTCTCTTTCTTGCTTTTCAAGGTCAAAACGACGCTCGCGATCAGATTTATCGAGCTCAAAACGTCGATTACGCTCCTCCACTTCAAGATTGAAACGCTTTTCGGACTCAGATCTTTCTATCTCCAGCCGTTTCTCTGCGAGCTCAAGACGCTTCACTGACTCTGCTTGGAGGGTGATAAGCTTCTGTCTTTCTGTGTCTAACTTGTTTTGCTCAGCTTCCATGCGATCCCGCTCAATTTGCAATCTTTCTGTATCTACTCGGTTTCTCATATTCGCTTGCTTTTCTAGGTACTGACTAATTGCGTCTCCTGAAGATGTATCGTGCCGCACACGCTTCTGTCTTTCATTTGCTTTGTTGTGCGTCTCGCTGCCACTGCTATTACCTCTTGACGCTCGTTTCAATGCACTCATACGAATAATTTCACCAGCTTCAATCAATCGCCGCTTCTTCTTATTTTGTTGCTCTTTTTCTTCCCGTAATTGTTCGGCCTTTTCATCCATTTCCAGAATGAGGTCGTCTAAGAGTTCTTCTTTCTCACCAAACACTTCTGCAATACCGCTCGCAGACTCATTTTGTTTTACAGCGCTACGTCTCAGTGCTATAAGCCGTTTAAAACGGTCTACCAGTGTTTTTGTTGACGGTTTTTTTGTGTAGAGAAATACCGGGGAAGGTACTTGTGAGAGAAACGTTTGGAGCACTTTGTCAAATGCGGTCTCCGTGTGGCCCCATTTTGCTACATGTGCGTCTTCTTTTCGAACCGCGCGAAGCAGGAAGAGATCGTACGTATCAGTGAACCGAAACCGACGATTTTTCGCTTGTGAAGAGGGTCTTGCTGCAGTTTCATGTGGTTCAAGGCGTGTTTGCTCCGGTGAAGGGGACATGGACGTTTTCTCCTCATCAGTAGAGGCTCGTGCTGGAACTTGCGCCGGGTCCGGTGGGCTCATGGCGTCTGCACTGATGTTTGTATTGAGGGTTGAACAGAGATATGTCATGAAGAGCCATACGAGAATGTTTTTGTACGCCGCTCGGTTTGTACGAATTTTCGTACAGAGATCTCGTACAATTCTCGCACAGCTACTCCAGATCTTCTATCTGTGTGAGCTGTTTCTCATAAATTTACGAGATTTGTCGGTGCGTAAACTCTCTAGTAACTACTAGTTACGTGTAGCTACTAAAACGAAACGCTCGAGCAATTAATCCTTACAAAAGCTGTTACACGTTAGTTGATCGTGAAAAACAGCTATGATTACGTGTAGTGCGTGTAAGTGCAAAATTGGACTTTCACGTATGTACACGAAAGCACTTCAGCAGGTTTTGTTTGGGCAGTAGTGGCCTCACAATGTGAGGCTCACATGCAACATTTGCACACCAATTACACTCCATGTAAACCAATTGTCTCCAGTTACACTCAGAATACCTTCCCAATTTTCCAGTCGCGCCGGTGCTCTCACGATTTTGTCGTGCGCACGTTGGATCCAACGCCACGCGTGCTTTAAGTTAGCAGTTAGCATTGCTAAGTTAGCAGTGCTAACTGCTAACTTAAAGCACGCGTGCTAACACATTCTCAGTGAGAACTCACTTTAGAATCTGAATTGAACGCTTGCGGGCCGCAAGTTGCGGCGCAGACAGCATCTAGGACCGCAGCTCGGCATCTCATATGGCTAGATACAGTAGCCTACTAAAACCACCTTCGTTCGGTCAGCTTACTCCGCCGTCGCCTACCACAATGCAATCTCATGCACCTCAAGAGCGTTCGTGGGGTTCTCTTCATGGCAAGCCTTGCACTCTCGCGGAATTTTTGGAACTCTCGTTTGATTTTGGCAAATACGATCTTGTCCAAGGAAAACTTATAGCTCGAGAAATGCCCGATGCTCATCATGATGACACGAGCAACGCCTTCAAAGAAGCATGTGATTTAGAAGCAAAAGAAGGCGAAGTAACCATGGTTGATGCGTCTATAGCTACTATAGGAAGCTTATCTTCTTCTTCAGCTCCTGGAAACGGGGTTCGCACTCCAGACTTCTCTATTGGGCCTAAGTTATCTCAAGAAGAAGAAGAAAATCTCCCATCGGATTATAGACGTATTACATGGACATCAAAGAACCGTGCAAGATTGGTAGGCGAGATCACCAGCTTCAATGCTTCCACCGATTTTGATGAAAAGGCAAAAGAGTACGCAGAGGCCGGGGTTTCAAGGTATATGATTGTCGACAGAGACAAAAGGAATGCTGGTACCGACGAACATAAGCCTGCGGTTCACTATGGCCGATTGGAAGGAAAATCGTATAACTTTACCACATACGAAAAAGGCTCGAACGAGAAAGTTGGATCACCTGGCCCCCTGCATCACACGGCTGACGTTCTTCTCGATCCAAAAAAATTGAGAGCAATAACTGAGAGAAAGAAGAAACAAAGAGAGCTCCAACATCAACAAGAGCAGAAGAAACGAAAAGAGGCTGAGGAACGCGAGAGACGAGAGAAGGAAGAGCGAAAGAAGGCTGAGAAACGCGAGAGGCGAGAGAAGGAAGAGCGAAAGAAGGCTGAGGAACGCGAGAGACGAGAGAAGGAAGAGCGAAAGAAGGCTGAGGAGCGCGAGAGGCGAGAGAAGGAAGAGCGAAAGAAGGCTGAGGAGCGCGAGAGGCGAGAGAAGGAAGAGCGAAAGAAGGCTGAGGAGCGTGAGAGGCGAGAGAAGGAAGAGCGAAAGAAAGCTGAGAAGGAGCGAAAGAAAGCTGAGGAGCGGGCTCGAACGGAAAGGCGCAAGAGAAGGTCTATGAAGGAACGTCTGAGGAAAATAGGTGAGCCTGTTAGCGATAGCAGCTCAGAATGTAATTCTCCGCCACGGAAAAGGAGGTAGAGGTAGTGCATCACGTTTGTGAAAGGCGGAAATGGGCATCGTTCTCATCTTTACTTCTTTAGAAGCAGAGGCTCATAGGTCGCAAGGAGGTCGCATCAGAGTTCTATTACTAAACTGAAGCAAAGCTTACATTAAGCTTTCTCTCTGTAAGAAGGCCAAAAACTTCTGTGGTTCGTGTCGGATAATGTTTCTTGTGATCTCTTCATGCCATCATTTGTCGAGAGATCAACGCAACGCACGTCTCACTTCGTATAGCTCTGGTTGATAACGAGGTCGAATTACCAAATACCCCGAATCCGCACGATCCGCTGTGGACTGAAATCAAGATTGATCAGCAACATGGCAGCCTTCGTTTCTTCTGTGTTTCGTATAGCCGCGAATCCAGGCACGAAAGCCACTCGATGCACTTTTCGAAGCACTTTAATGCCTCAGCGCACCTTGCGCTCAGGAGCAAGATTACCCTCCTGCAATCGGACTGTAACATCAATGGCGACCCCTAAGACGACGAACAAAGTGTTCTTTGATGTTGAAATTGATGGCAAGAACGAGGGACGGATTGAGTTTGCTTTGTTTGGGGAGCAAGTTCCGAAAACTGTTGAGAACTTTCGCGCGTTGTGCACTGGTGAGAAGGGATTTGGCTACAAAGGATGTGGTTTCCATCGCGTTATAAATGGATTTATGCTACAGGTATGTGTACAAATCAGGATCGTTTGATCCCTGTTCTTCTGAACGATGATGTGGTGGTGCTAACCGTGAGTACGATTTGATGTGCTTTGTAATGAATAGGGGGGTGATTTCACAAGAGGGGATGGTACTGGAGGTAAGTCGATCTATGGAGAACGTTTTGAGGATGAAGCATTTGTGATTCCGCACTCAGATCCTGGATTGCTCTCGATGGCGAACTCGGGTCCTAATACGAATGGATCACAGTTCTTCATTACAACAGTTCCATGTCCTTGGTTGGACGGCAAACATGTCGTTTTTGGTCAGGTGACAGGCGGCATGGATTTGGTGAAAAAAATAGAGGTGGGACCAACAGATGGCATGGACAGGCCGAAGAAGACGGTTGTCATTTCTGAATGCGGTGAACTGTGAGCTAACAAGTGACACGTTAGGAGTGATGAAACCCATTGGTCCTTTACATCAGATACGATTGTTGAAGATGATTGGTTATGGTACACACCGATTATATGTGACTATTGTAAAGCTCTAACTGGCTTCTAAGCCGATAGGTTTGAATAAGCAGTAGACGTTTTCCTTGTAGAAGCAAACCCTTTTCCCAACAGCAGGACAAAACACGCGAATGAGGCGCGTTTTCAAATGAAATGAACGTGAGACGAGAAGAAGGTATTCGGGCGGGGCATTGTACGATAAGAACGTGACACCATTTTCAAGACAAGCACAGGAAGCATGTACAAGGCACGTCAACACCATGTCGACGACCCAAAGAAAGCCCGAAATGGGAGGCAACTCTCGCAAAGCCTCACTGCGGATGATAAGGGCAGCGAGCCTTCTGTTCAGTTTCGACCTTGTTGGTATCCGCATGGAAGAGCGGAGGAGCATCAAGACTAAAATGTTGGGGCGAGCTGATAGTCAATCCTTGCGGAATCGCACGTGGAACGAACGAAGGTAGGACGGGGCATTTCCTGTTTCGATGAATGGGAGATCGCAACATTTGCAGGTTCCAGCCCGCTGTGCAGGTTAGGCGTCGCAGCTCGTCGTAGTTCGGGGGCGGAAGGGCCGGCCCATTTTCCGGGAGAAGTTGCACTTGAGACAGGGCCTGGGGAGGTACGCTAAGCTGTTCAGCCATTGTTTCGGAGTAGGGCGGAGAGGCGCGGGGCGTGATGAGAGTAGGCGTGCGGGGTCTGCGGGAGTACTTCGCGACGAGTGAACAAAGGAGTTTTAAGTATCGGTAAGGAGCGACCGCAGGGGTGGAGGAGCTGAGCGCGGAGCCGAAGTCCGCACGTAGGGGACGCACGAATGCAACGTTTGAGATAGATGACGCATTGACGCGCGTTGTTAAGACAGGGCCTGGTCTTAACAAACCTGAGTTGCGGCAGATTTGAGATGCAACACGCCATCTGCGTGGAACGAATCTCTGTCGTTAATTATCTTCGACGGGCCCGCGTGGCCACCTGTTCCGAAAAATCGCCCGCCCTCAGCAATTTCCGTGCGCAAAGGTTTTCTGTCAGCTGCATTACAGAGCGCCCACGTGGTACAAAACACCGCCGCCGGAACTGCCAATCAAAACGAGCAGCGCTCAGCAAACAAAGGCGCAGCGCCGCAACGCTGCGCATTCGAAACTCGTCATCGTCGCGTGTCTCCTCCATGAGTGTACAAGCCAATCGCCACCCCCTTGTCCGCTCCAGCCTTGCGGTTTGCTCCTTTTGAGTCCAACCCCCCCCCCCCCCCCCCCCCCTCTTCCCCTCGCGTTCTTCACTCGATACCCCGCCTGCATATTTCTCCTCTGTCCGCTCGGATCACCGCAATGGAAAACCGCACCGTTCAGGACGCCCCCGTTATCCGTCCCACCATCGAGGAGATGGACAACTTTGCGGAGCTCACCGCGAGAGCATCAGATATGGCGATGCGCTACGGGGCTGTGCTTATAGATCCCCCGCCAGAGTGGAGGCCTCCGCCATTGAGAATGTACTCATCCTCCCGCTTTTTCGTGCGCACACAAGTTCTGCCAGAATCTCCCTTTGTGGATCCCCACTTTATTCGCAACCTGAACAAAGCTGGCCAGCAGCAAGCAAAGCGGAGAAGAAGCGATTCTGAAAGGTCAACAAACCGAACGAGTGGAGAACGCGCGACCGAAACCCTTGGTAAGACAGAAGACGTTCTTTATCAAACAAATCGTCAAACGCCCCACGAAAGCGCAAAAAACACGCAGCAGACAGCCAACACCTTGAGCATCGATGTCATTGAAGACGATGACGATGATGATTGTGTTCAACTGCAAGAGACAATCCGCAAGAAGCCTTCACGAGCCCCACGAAAGCGCAAACCTGCACAGCAAAACTCGTTAGTATTCAATCAAGACGATGAGGGGCGCCTAACGAAACCTATTACTTTCAGCTTTTCTGATTCCCCGATATCTCTTCACGCTTATAAAAGGAGGGCTGAGACGAACCTCAGCAATCTACATCGCAAGCTATGCGCCGATGAAACATGGAGTTCTCGGATTAGCACCACGGATGACAGTTGGGTGAGGGACGTCAAATGTCTAGAAGAGCTGTTTTGGCACTCCATGCGGACGGGTCTGGATGGCAAACCATTAAGCGTTGACTACGGCGTTGACGTCGAAGCAGAAGGAGCGTTTGACACTCAAGACATGTCGTACGCCGAGTGGTACGGCTGCAAGGGAAAGAAAGCGCATCCGCAGACCAAGAAAAGGCCGAGAGCAGAACCTCAGTTCGCACGAAGACGGAAAGAGAATGCCCCAATCGCAAGTCGCCATGTTGGGAATGTCAATGACGACAGTCTCCTGAGACATCTTCCCAACATGCCGGGTATAAACCATTCCATGTACTACGTGGGACAGCTATTCACCCGCTTTTGCTGGCACACAGAGGATGGATTCCTGAATTCCATATCTTACTTGCATGAAGGAAGTGCCGAAAAGATCTGGTATGCGATACCTCCGCGGGACGCACCGAAGTTTGAAGAATATGCGGGTGCGAATATATTTTCTCCAGCAATTGCGGATGAAGAAGGATCCGGGCAGGCATTGTTGATGAACAAAACGACAATGTTTGACCCAAGAGAGATCGCGCGTCATGGGGTACCGGTCTACCGCGTCACGCACCGCGCAAGATCTATTGTTGTCACGGGGCCCCGAGCGTATCACGCGGGATTCAATTGCGGCTTCAATATCGCAGAAGCAGTAAACTTCGCTCACCCTTCATGGTTTCCTTTGGGACGGGAGGCTTCACAGTCTGCACGAAGAATGTTGAAGCCCCTCTGCATTCCTTGGGAATACCTGCTTTACCATGAGGCGAAGGCGATACAAACTTCTTTGCTTCCACGCGTTCGTGAAGGAGATCTGCCTCATCGGATGCGAACTCATGCGGCAATCGTGGCGAAGGAACTGGGGCGTGTCATTCGCGAAGGAGAGGAGATGATAACGGAACATGCACGGCAAGAAAACTTGCGTGTTAAGATGATCACAGAGATGACTGCGGCCGTCAACAAGTGCCAAGTAGGTCCCGAATACGGACTCGGAGCGGGGATTGTATGCACAGTGTGTGGCCATGCATGTCATTTTTATGCCAAGGTGTGCGGATGTTGCGAAGGTGGCGAAGAAGCTCGATGTACCGAGCACTTCAACGCGCAACTTCCGCTTTGCGAGAAAAAAGGACACACGCCGGTGCTGGTCCGCAGGCACGACCCCGTTATGCTTCTCGACGTACTGGACGATGTCGAAGAAGTTGCTGGTGTGAAGGCCAGCGCAGAAGATCGCTACAAGCCAAGGGCTTCTTGCGGCCTTGGCAGACACCACTGAGAAAGTCTGGGTTATCCTTGCGGTTAGATCTTTTGAGCGCAATGGGTCGCGAATCTCCGAAGACCAAGAGGAAGAAAGAAAGTTCCAGTCGTGAGCGGAGGAAGAAACCGCGATCAAGTCGCAAATATGTGCACTTCGAAGTTGACCACGATGGGCAAACTGTCAAGTGAGGTAGGGAATGCACCCGACAGTTGTACCTTAGACTTAATGGAGTGAGCCCGATTAACTGCAACTTGATTTCTTGGCTTCTTCTCGACCATAACTGTTACAAAGTTAGATGGCAATCTTTGAACATAAAATAACCACTTCCTAACAAGTAGCGATGAAGATCCCAACTATCCATAACGGGCGAGAGAGCGACATTGGATCCTTTCTCGATCCGTTACGGTCCATGCATAGTGAGACGACAATCTGTGCTTATAAGATTATTGCAGGGCAACGAAGAGATCCAAAGAATGCAAGTGAACCACTCTTCAGGAGAAAGTTGAGGGGTCAAAAGCCAGTGACTTGCAGTCACTTTTTCACGAGCAACTTCAATTCACCCATGGTCAAAGGTTGTTCAATGCACCCTCCCATCCACTTCGGAAATATCCGCAGAAGTCTAAATAGTCCGATTCGACCGTACCTCCGGTATCAAGGGTGATGCGTGAAAGCTTCACGCGGAGTGAAACTTCCACGGTGAAACTGTCCCGTGATCTGCCCGTAGAGCAGGAATCTCTCTGCGTATCTTCGACTGTAAAGCCACTAAAAAGCTACGTGTAACTAGGTGCCGTGTGCAGTTCAGCACGCTAGCCTTCTAGCCCTCTTTGTGTCCTGACCTATGATACATCGCGAGCTGTGGCACAGAAACTGCACCAAAAGGCTAAGAGCGTTAGCTGGGAACTGACCGCGCGAGAAGAGGGCTATTGCATATCTTCCACTGACGACACATGTTCTCGATGAGTATCTACGAGCTTTCTGTTTCGAAATGATTGCGATGTTTACATGGTTGGGATGCTCGAACTCGGTAGTGTCCGGATTCCCTGACACTCCAGCTTCAAACACAGCTTTTCTGTCTCTAACACATATGTTACCCCAAAAATATCAGTCAGAAAGTGAGTGAACAAAACATCTGCTTGCTACTGAAATGTTCTACAGAACTGGTGAGTGAGGTGCGGATCGACGCGACAGAACTCGATGCATTGGTGAGTCAGCCAGTCGATCGTGAGGCATCAAGTCATTCATTTCCCTCCACGACATTTCTGGACTCACAAGACCAATATTGGTAACACGGCTAGTGTACAGACATGCATAATCCTCAACTTGCTCAGCAAAACGGGAGTTTTGCATACCTGTCTTGAACAATTGGCCCCAAATAGGATGAAAAGTGCCATGATATTCATCAACGAGTCTCGCAATGTCATCGTGAGAAATCTCTAGCTCCCTCCGCGCCACAGACAGTTCCTGTTGAATATCAGCTGTCTTAGCCGGCGATAAGCTGTGACCACTCACCAATTCACCTTCCAATCGATCCACCCATTCATCCAAATCATTCCTCTTGTCTCTCATTTCTTCAAGCTCGGCTCGAAGCGCTCGCGTTCTTCGGTCGTACATGGTGTTGATTTCATGTTCCAGTTCCGGCACAATGAGCATTGTCCGCCAGCCAAGAGTACGCTTGGTTCTCAGCACGTCAGAGTAAATATGATCTCCCACGTACAATAACTGAGTGCCGTTCAAGATGTTGAGCATGTCGTGGAGATGAGTGAAGTTTCCACCTTGGAAGCATTTACCTCTCGAGAGATATTGTTCAGCGGTCTCACCATAGACACCTTCGGTATTTGAGAGCGTGCCGTCCTTGGGATCGCAACGGAACAGGGGTAATCTAGGATTGAGCAAAAACGCAGGCTTCGCGGAACCAGTAATGATTACATCAAACAGGTCAATCCATTGTCCACTTGGCTCTTCTTCATAGAGATAGTTCATCACGACATCAGTGTAGTTCCACAGGGAGTTTGTCAGCAAAAAGACTTTTCTGCCAGAGCGCTTCAGTTTTCTGAGCATTGGAATAAGGGACGGATCTCTCAATATGAAACGCTTTGGATCTTCGGCGACCTTGTCTTTGATAGAACCGTCTCGATGGCACATATCAACGCTCTTTCTGACGTCCTTATAGATCCGCATGTAGTCTTGCTGAATTTGACCAGGATGATCATCCTTGTATTGCACAACGGCGCTGAACAGAAAGGCATCGGGCAATGCGAACATGGCGTCGAGAACGGCAAAACGCGGTTCGGAGAAACCGCCGCCAGACTTGGTTATCTTATCATACATGTCAGTTCGCTCTTTCTTGGACAATTGCCTGAAACCGTGCAAGGCGCGCTTGACATACTTGTGACGATCAAGCTTGAGGATGTTTCCACGCTCCTTGTCAACGACAAGGCCGCGAATAAAGTAAGAGTGGTCGTACTTGGTAGCAAGCAATGGTTCCGGATAACCGAGGTTATGCACGAGCTTTTCCAAAGCATGGGTGGCGGAAAGAGTTTCGAATTGTTCGCTGTTATACATGACGAGGGTGTAGTCCATATCGAATCCAATGGCCTTTATCTTGGACATGTTCAATGCCCTGTTGCACAGAATTTCACCGCGGTACTCATTGGTACCAGTGGTGACCTTGAGCAAAGGCGACGCAGTGTTATAACTCATAGCAGCACGAGGAACGTTACACAAAAAACCAGCGAAAGAGTGGGCACGGGAAGAACGAAACAACGGCGAGGAAGCAGAAGAGGAAACAAACGAAGAACGCGCGGAAGCGAGGGAAGAGGCGGAGGTGGAGGCGGAGAAGAAGAGGGTGCGCTTATAAAGAGGAGCGCTGGAAACAAAAGCGGCGAGCGGGCGCAGTTGGCGCGAAGTGGAAGCACGCATGACGGCACATAAAATGTGTGACGCAACACGGCGGCAGTCAGAATTTCGTGAGCAGCGGGTAAGTCGTCTCGGTGATATCTACGCGCGCTGCCGAAGCGGGTCGCAGAAACCGATGGGCGGCGCCTCTGGCGAGTTCGCAGAAACGAGCCGTTGCCGTGGGGGCACGCGCGTGCGCCGCACCGATGCGTCTGAGGTGCCACGGGCGGGTGCCACGCGCGCGCCACCGACTTGGGCGCCACGCGTGTATGTAAGCGTGGCTGACCTTACGCGCAGCCGCCTTTCGCGTACGCCGCTGACGCGCTGGCAGCGCGGCAGCAGAAGCAAACAATCTCGAAGGTATCACGTCGCTCCGCGCACTGCGCACTTGGCTGCGCACTGCGCATGGCGCGCCGCAACGCGCCATGGCGCTTCAAATTCAAATCTGCTTTTGAAAACTGGCGCGTCGAGCAACCGCGACGTCTGCTTCGGAAGCTGTGCTTCCCGCCCGCCTCCGCTCGCCGTCGCCGCCGTCCGCGAGCGCTTGCCGAAGGCGCAATGGAGTACTCCGCCCCCACGCCCGTGTCCAAAGGACTTGTGTCCCCGTCGCCGCGCTCCCCGCTTCTCGCCTGCGCCAACGGCAACGTCTTGGAAATTCATCACACCCACACGTCAGCACTGCATCATAGCATCACCACTGCTGCGCCCATCACCCATCTCTCATGGGCGTTTTCGCAGCACCACGGCGAGCTTGTTGCCGCCGCCTCCGCGCCTACCAACTGTGTGGTTATCGTTGCTGCGGAGAGCGGCACCGTGCTTTCCGACATTCTTGATACGCCACTTCGAATCTCTTCTGTCCATTTTTCGCCCGGTCTTTCTCCGGTGCTTGCTGTGCTGTATGAGAGGGGGGTGGCGCTTAACATTTTCTGCCCCTTTCGTGCTGTGCACTTGGGCATGTTGCCGCTTCCAAAGCTCTATCGTTCCGCATGGGTACACGATTTTTCCGCCTGCGGCAATATGCTCGTCACTGTTAGTCGTAAGAAGGGCCGCGATACGCTGTGCATCATAGCGTGCAAAACAGCTCAGGTGCTACGCTCTATGCGACTGGACGAAAACATTGGCATAAACGACATTGTTGGAATCAAGTGTCTCCGAAACAATGCTGGCATTGTTGTGTGGGGTTCGCCCACGGATCATGAGCATTCGTATGCTTTTCTCTCTTGGTCCGGTCGAATCATGTTTCATCACTCTCCCGAAGCGCATGTTCCAAGTCGCATTACCTCTGTTCGGAGCGTCAAATTTAATGGTGCTCATTCTATAATGGCTATTTGTGCCTTCGATGATTTGTTGTCTTTAATTGACATTCATCGCTGGGCCCTTATAAAGCAGTTTGCGCATCGCTCTCCGGATATTAGCGAGCTACATCCTCCAATCGTTTACCGTGAACGCAGCAAGTCAATCCAAAACAGTGAAAACTCTCCTCCGAATTCTAATGCTTCTCGCATTCCACGAGCTCGCAGAAGTGTTCGCAGTCGCTCGAAAAGCGCTTCCAAGGAGAAGAAGAAAGCGGTTCGAGCTAGTTACTTCGAGATTGTAAACAGCGAGAATGAGGTGGAAATTACAAAACGAGTACGCACATTCAGCCAAAAGAGCACCGCGATTGGTGGTGTGTCTATGTGCGAGTTCGCTCCAAATGGGCGATATATTGCAACTCGAACGGAGAGCGCGTCAAACGTAGTCTACGTTTGGGACGTACTCAATCTTTGTCTTTCCACGCTTCTTATACTGGAACAAGATGTAACCTGTTTCAAATGGAGCAACGTTTCGAACGATCCTAAACGGAATATAGACGACTGTCAACTAGCAATTGTATGTGGGGGTGATTGCTTGTATCTGTGGAAGGCTGGGGGTGCCGCTTCGCTCAATGTTTCTGATCATATTCGATGGCGGAGCCGTTTCTGTGCGAGGAAAGTTGAATGGCTACATGATAACACCGTGGTAGTTGTCACTGACGGCGTCTCCGCAAAGGCCTTTTTAACAGTCTTTGTTACAACGCCGAGCGCCGTTGGTGAGTGATGCCGACAAAGCTGTGGGTGTCGTTGTCCTTATGATTATGACTAACATTCATTTATCACCTCGCGTTTTCAACTATTATACCAAGAATAGAAAAGCCCAGCAAACAAGAATGAAAACTTCTTAATTCTGTTCGGATAGATGAGGGTGGTGAAGAATTCAGTTTCGGAATACAGTCCTATCACTGATAACAGACATATTAGTTATATGACTGTGGTATGATATCACCTTCCAGTTGTATACCTGTCTTAACAGCCTTTGACCAACGTAGCACCATGAACTCCTCGAAGAAGCGAAGAAATGGCACCTGGGAATCCGAACAACTTGTGCTGCTCGGAATATGTCGAAAATCAGATGTATTGTGAATCGCTGGTGACGGAACTGATGAGCCAGCTCTGAACTTCTTTAGACTTCTATACTTTCGGTTAAACTTTGGAATAAACGCAAGCCAAATGACGACGTGCTTTGTACTCATAAAGCGACCTTATTTTTCGAGTACGGATCCGAGAACATCCAGCATATCCTAAACTTCGAATCCAATATTCCACAAGAAGAAGAACAAGATGATATATTCGCATCATGAAGCTTTGACAGAGAAAAGCAGTCGTACAGAACCACAACATTATTCTTTAAATGAAATGTACGTCTACAACATCAGCCTAGATAGCTAAGACGATAATTAGAAAATGGCGTGAAAAGGTTTTGGCCTTCCTAGTGAGAGAACGTTTCTTTCAACAGAAACGTTCTGTACTACCCTAACAGCCTAATTCCGGCGTGCTACAGAATCTGTAGCACGCCGGAATTAGGCTGTTACACCCATAAACAGAGAGAGAGAGAGCCTAGATAGCATCTAGTAACCGCTGCTAGTAACACCGCTGGAGCCCATATTCTGGCCGCAGCAATTTTGCCCGCTATAGTACGTGTAGAGTAAACGAAGAAGATTATAAGATATGGTGAGAGAGTAGCCAGACGTAAATATCCATAGCTTCCAAATGGCATACTGTGAGACCGCCTTTGATTCGCTGAACGAACACTAAGAAGGGAGGGAGGATAGAATGGTGACATTCTCACAAGGTCGCACGTACTGGCTTTGGCGTAACCTGTGGCCTATTCCGAGTTTGCCCCGTCAATTTGTGAATTGACGACAAAGTTCCGCGTGACGTTAGTGTCAAGTTGCTCCCAGCTTCATTTATAGTACTTTCGTGGACGCACATAGATAAGCCTCGGGCAGCAACTACCAGATCAGTTTGAAGATACTAAGTAGCGCTGGCAAAACACTAAAGTATACGCAGGGTAAATACTGAGCAGATGTTTAAGAGATGACTTCTAGATAAACCGTCACATGCTGGACTTTGAAGCCGACCATGACGACAAGTACGCAAACCATCGGCAGAAAAACTGCTTATAAACACACAAAGCACGCAATTTGACTGCGAATACGACGCCGTAGACAGTCACAAATACATACTCGAATACCCATAGAACAATTTGCGATGAACCAATAGCATGGGACTACCTGAAGCGACGAGCCTCTCGTTCGGATTCGAGCAGAGCCAAGAGATCACCCTCACGAACCGGGCCCTTGACGTTGCGAATAATGGATCGGTTCTGGTCGTCCAAGAACTCAACGCGGACCTGAGTAATGCCACCGCGGGAACCGGTACGACCGATGATCTTGGACACTTTAGCAAGCTTTACGGGCTGATCCTGTTTTTGGGCAAAAAGAGATTTGGTCAGAAACTGTGATTGGGAAAGTGGGAGTTCATGAGAGTCGGAGAGGGCACACGTTAGTTTTCGGTACGTACCATCGCTTCCTTGAGAAATTAAAGCTGTGAAATGGGTGAGATAGGAGGGTCGGAATGCGGCGAGGGAATCACAAAAGGACAAGTTCTCTTTCCGCAGTTGCTACCTAGGAGCGGTGGATGGCGTTGAATCAAAAAACCTCGTCGGCGATCATCGGCCAGGGCCGTCGGCGTCTTCAAGCAAAAGCGACCAGTTCTGCACTCGGTATGTAAGCCATTGGCAACTTACAGTACGTGAGACGGCGACGTGTACGTGTATGTGTGCGTGTATCTTGTACGTACGGTTAGTGTTGTCGTGAACCTCAAAACTCACTTTAACGAGTTCGGTACGATCCTGAAGTACGTCCCTTGCTCCACCTCGGATGGGTCCAATCGCAACAGCTGCTTCGCATGCTGTTGTAACTTGTTAATCTGAAGATGTCATCGGAGCAGTGGCCCGCAAATCCAGCTTTGTGTTCTTGGCGAGCTCTCACAAAAATCTATGGCCCCTTTCGTCACAACTCGTGCGCTTCTAGAGAAGCGCAAGCGCTCATCATGTCCTGCAGGTTTTGCCTGTCGTCTCCAACAGGAGTCTTGTACCACTTCAAGCTTTAGCACTGCCGTCTTCACCGCGCTCATTGAATCCGTGCCTCAGTCATGGATGCTAGGGTCCAAAGAGCCTTAGAGGAGGAACAACGTTCCTTCGAACGAATCATATCGGAAAGTTCTCCTCCTGATTGCATTGTCAACACCGTTCTTGAATTAGATGGCAATTCTGACTTTCTCTGTCAGTTCTCTACAGCTGATGGCACTCAGTACGCGGTGTGCGTTGTCGTCACTGAGCCCGCATGTCTCAGTTGGAAGGAGAGTCGAGCTTTGGCAGAGGTGATGCGTATATCTCTCCGAGGCGCTTCGATGACTCCACAAGTTTTCGAACGTTTTATAGTTGGCCTCCGTGACACATTCCTAAGAATTGAGGGTCCAAGGCAACTTATGGGCGTGTATTGTGGCGCATGTTTCCCTGGTCCGTCGGAGATCGCTGTTCGAGATCCAAACACAATCATTTCGACTACCCTTTCTTTTTGTGATGACGAGAAAACTCTAGTGTTCAAGTCCAAGACGAACTTTGGCAGTACTTACTTCATTTCTATCATTCTTCGATTGCCTAATCGACAGCTTACGAAACTCGATTGCAAAGCGATAGTGCATGCATTGGGTATGCTCGAAATGGGAGATGTACTCTATCCCACTCGCTTCTTTGCATTGGGTCTCAAGCTACGCCAGTACTATAACATTATCGACGCGGTGGAGAATACCGCA
Source organism: Gracilaria domingensis (assembly GCA_022539475.1). NCBI lineage: Eukaryota > Rhodophyta > Florideophyceae > Gracilariales > Gracilariaceae > Gracilaria > Gracilaria domingensis. The sequence continues at coordinate 579,383 of VCMS01000005.1, forward strand.
GCGAATGAGTATTCACTTCGTATAACACCAACACCAGTTCACAACTCTTCTATAATTCAAGGCGTACTCATTCGTGCCGCCATTTCTTATCGCAATTCTACACCCAGAGATATTTTTAGCGAAGAAGATTCCTCTTCGCAATCGTCTTCTTCAGCAAGTGATGACTCGTCGTTGCCATGTCCATATCGTGGAATTTCGTACAGAAGATGCCTGAAGGAAAGCGGACAGGCTCAAGTCTATGTTGGAGTCAGGAACGAAGAAGAAGTTGCGATCAAAGTATACTTGGATAGTGAAGAACAAGATGACTTTTTCAGGAATGAGTTGAAACTGCTTCTCAAAATGGTTGACCATCCGAATGTTGTTGAAGTTTACGACTTCTTTGCGACCCCCAAACCTGCTATTGTCATGGAGTATGTAGAAGGGGATGACTTAATGGACTATCTATCGTCTAATCCACGCTTGTCTGAACAAGAAGGTAAGAGAATGGTATTGGGTATTGCTGAAGGTCTTTATCATCTGCACAAGAGCAAAGTCATTCATCGTGACCTCAAAAGCCCGAATATCATGAGGCGAACCGACGGCACCCCAGTGATCATTGATCTCGGTCTAAGTGCCTTGTTGAACAGAACCAACAGCGCCCCCGCCCGTGTAAACAATGCTGCAGAGAACAATGAGAATAGAAAACAGCAATTAGCCTCAGCAGCATCAGCTACGTACTATCACGAGGAAACCAGGACCGGAAAGGGATCGCTTTTGTGGATTTCGCCAGAGATGGTCTTGAAACGAAAATGGAGCGATCGCAGTGATGTGTACGCATTCGGAATAATCATGTGGGAAGTCTTTTCAGGCAAGATTCCTTTCATCACTGATATGCCAAATGCTCATGAATTAGGTCGGGAAGAACTCGAGGTTGCAGTGCTTGATGCTATCGTTGACGGAGTGCGGCCTTCGATGTCGCACGTGAGTCACATTGCTCCTTATTTGCAAGAGACTATGCAAATGTGTTGGCATCCAGATCCGTCCTGTAGACCAACCATGATGCGTGTAAGGGATATACTACTCGGGAATGATCCTGAGCCCCTCTTTCTTGCCTGTGACCTTGATCGTTCTGGCTACTTGCAGTTTTCCGAATTTACGCAATTCTTGGAAACTTACGCACAAGGTGCATTAGAACCGGAAGAAGTTCTGTTCCTGTTTAACTCTATTGATACGGATGGAGACAGGCAAATAAGCTTTCCTGAATTCGAAAGCTTCTGGAATTTCATTCAACAGTATGGTTTATCGTCATTTATTGCGAATGAACATAGAACTGTGCAGTTATTCCATGAAAGCTGAGCACCTTCAACATGCTGGATTTCTATCGTGCTCTGCTGAAGTACCAATGCCATTCTAGGACATGGGAGAGTCCATCATGATCCTAGATCAGAACTTATATCATGCATCTATCTGTCTTAAATGCAAACATGATCCCTCGCTTTTTTCGTTTCTGAATAACTTTACATAGAGAAGCTCGCTGAGCTATTCCGGGCTCAGCATGCTGTCTAAAACTCACACTTCACGCATCTCAAATAAGTTCGTTAGTGGAAGAGAGTAAACCGAAATATTTCCGGACGATGAGTAGCGTCTTTTTCATCTCGTATCGTCTCAGCGTGTCGTCTCAGTTCATTGCGAATAGAGTTAATCCTAATTGTGAAGGTTCCTTTCGTGTTTACACATGTGCAATTTGCAACCGAGATTTTTAGTCGAAGGTGAGAGAGTAGTGGTGTGAAGTGATTTTTTGCTGCCGATGAAAGGAGCAAGAGGCTGATCAAATGGTTTTTGCGCGTCAGAAGAATAGACTTGACAGCAAATGTATTAATCACTTCGTGATTACGCTACATTTTCTTTCTTCCTCTCCCCAGCGTAGGACAACTACATATATTCGAATCGCCGGCAACAGCAGCTCTATCATTCACTTTGTCATCAACGGCGGGTAGTCTTTTGAAACTCTAGTTCCATTCTTGCAATCCTAGCCTCGAGAGCTGGTCGGAATTCCGAAGAAAATTAGAATGAAGAAGATTAGTTGGGGTTTTCTCCTCTTGGGCCATGTTATCTGTGCACATTCTGCTTCGGAGAAGGTTGAGCATGTTGTTTTAGACGACTTCGTTGGTCATCGTCTCATCTGTCAAGGGCAATGCCATCTTGCAGGATCGCCGGCAATTCATCTGGCAAGTGTGCCCGCAATAGAATCCAATTTCATTGTCAGCCAGTTGAGGATGGCTTCCGAATTCCTGACGCATGGAGAACAGTCGCACAGGACTCTCAATAGTGGGCCGCAGAAGACAGGGCAAACCTCTATCAACAGAAAGTACAACGATGAGAAAAACTCTCCGAGTGGTTCTTGTGGGAAAGCTGATTGTATGCTCGTGAAGGATACATTAGATTGTTCCATCGAAGGCGCTCACTCGCGAATAGGATTCGTTCCACTCTTGAGCGTCAAAGACGGTGGATATATCTTTGCGAGTGTTTCGTCAGGGATACCTGGTCTACGTGATAGATACTTTTCATTAGAAGGAAAGGGAGGTAGAGCCGGGTACACAGTTTTTATCGGCTCTCCAAATGGAGCACCGACGACAGTATTTGCCGTAAGTACGCCCTCACCTTCGTTTTATGTCCAAATCGATCTATACAAAACAAGAGCAATGGACTAACGCATTTTTGTTTTTCTTGTGTTGTTCTTGAACGCAGATCGTACAACCAACCCGAATTGGTTCGGCACCCGCAGGTCCATTGAAGTTTCTTATTGAACAAGCCCTTATTTCATCTCCCACGCGCACTAGAGTTGCTCTAAAATCTAAGCTCTTTCGACTTGGGGCGTTTAGGGATTCCATGTGTAGGTTTGACGATGACGCTCCGTTCCGTCCACTACCAAAAGGATTGGTGCGAGAAATTGACAGAAACACACTGCATACCGCTAACGAGAATTTCAAAATCGATTTCGGCAAAGAAACGAGTATAACATCACTGGAGGTTACAATTGGACATAAGCAATGCATGGCAATTGTGCTAAGCACGGCACCCCCTTGCTGCGTTGTCAATGCCAACATCCCCATTTTTCATGAAGGCGACTGCTAGTTGAGGCATAGACATGAATCGCGATAGATAGGTCCTATCAAGATTACTGAAAAGATCTGAGCACATGGTATGCATTATAGAATAGAGCCACACATGGCAAAGAAGAATATCTCAATCATTAATTTCTGATAAACGGAAATTTCTTTCGAATAACTCTTTTGGTATAGAAAAATAGCAGCCTGTTTTTCTTTCTTTATTGGTTAAAATAACCATAGCCATGTTAAAACAAAATTGAAGACTTCCGACGCGGTCGTTCCGGCGAGTGGGGGACTCGCCGGTGGCAATGCAGTGACTTTACCACAACGTTCTACTGGCCTTCCACTACTGCTCGCAACACGGTTCATGATTAACCATGCGTCTCGTCGAAGGTACGAGCGTGATACGCATTTGCACCTTACACATACGGAAGGATCCTGGTCCTGTCCCGGTTGGTCGTTGCTCGCCGTTGAACGGCGAGCAACGACCAACCGGGACAGGATCAGGATCCTTCGCAAGCCGTATGGCCTTGGTCGAATTTTTTCATCTGCGCAGACCGCGAAGGATGCTTTTTCCCTTTTTTGAAGCCGAAACCCCTGCCGAAACCGAACAAGTTACCGCAAACTTCAATTGCATGCGAAACTTTTTAAAAGCCTCGTTTTTTTCAGATGCGGTGCAATCACCGTATTGAATTCAGCTTTTCATCAGTATCGTTTCTCTTCGTGTTCACAATTGACAATTCACGTAAGAAGGAGTGAGATGTGCTTGTATGCCGTCAGCAGCGCTGACGACATACACACATGCATACGTATGCAAACCCGATTGAGATCCGCCGTCGCCTGGACGACCTGCTGAAACGGTACCGTCGGTACCGTTAGTGCCATACATCTTGAGTGCTCGGCAACGTGAACGACAAGGGCTGTTTGAAGACTACCACACCATTTCTAGCCCCGTTACGCAGACGAAGTTATTTGCTGCATTGCATTGTACGAAACTCTTAAGAATTATCGTCCGTTTTGGATCATAATCTTCACGGCTGTAGAATGGAAGCTCAGGCCGCAACTCCGGAAAACGCGCAAGAGCCAGAATTATTTGCGGCTTCAGCTTCAGAAAAGGCCATAACGGCTGGTAAAACAGAGTCAACTGTATCCGATCTGTCGGCCCTGTCTGAAGAAGCAGTCAGCGCAACGCGAAAGGAGCTTGACGAGCCACACGAAGTTGTGGAACGGAACGACTCGGGAGAGCCCACAAACTCTTCAGCTTTGGTAGATTCCGAGTCTTCAAAAGGCGAACAAGAACTGTTAAGGCCCGAGGCAGACGACAGCAATGAACGAACTCTGACGAAGGAGGAGCTCATTGAGGAAGCCCTCAACTGCCCATGTATTGCTCCGATGAAAGAGGGTTCCTGTGGAGATTCGTTTATCGAGGCGTACAAATGCTTTTTGCAAAGCGAAACGGAACCTAAAGGAATGGATTGCATGGAACAATTCAAGACTATGCAGTCATGTCTTGCAGAACATCCTGAAGAATATAACCTAGAGGACGACGAAACTGATGCCGATCCATTTGCGGCTACAAGGGACAAAGGGGAACAAGACTCTCCCCAAATTGCAGTAGAATCTTCATCCGCATAAATAGCAAGTGGTTTGGGCCTGTTTCTTTTAGGCATTATTGTTATGATATGTTCTGTCAAAGAACTATCAAGCGAATTGTGTCTTAAAACTACACTTCTAACAGCTTCTATCAGAGCATGTAACCAGATTGTGAGGTTTCCATCAGCGGACAAGTCTCGTACATCACTACTATTAACGGTCAGCGACGCTCCAAGGTGACGATTTGATCGTGTAGTTGCCTTAGTGAAGGGGAATGTGCAACTGTTAGAGAAGAAATCTCGGCTCTTTTCAAAGCGGTCATCACTCTGGCTTCACTCACAACGTCAAGGGACGCTGTAGGTTCGTCCAGAACAACAAAACTGGGTCTGTGAAACAACACCCTTGAAGCTGCAATCAGTTGTGCCTCACCGGGGCTTAGTTGGCATGACCAGTCCGTCATGAGATCTAAGAAATGTCCGCGTAAACCTCTGTGCCAGCCAACTTCTCTCAGAGCTGTGGATACTCGACTAGTTTCTTCTATTCCTCCATCACATTTTTTTGGATAAGTAACAAGTTCACGTAATGAACATAGGCCTGAAGTAATGTATGGGTTTTGCGGCACGAACATAACCATTCGCTGATCTTGCGGCATTCGAACGGTACCAGATGAGAGCGACCACAACCCGCAAAGCACTCTCACAACGGTTGTCTTCCCAGATCCTGTTCTCCCGTCCAATAGAATCCAGCGGCCCTTTTTGAGTGAAAACGAAATCGGGCCGATAGTTCTAGAGCTTCCTAGTTGCACCTCAAGCTCTTCGACCTGGATGGAGTCTGTAGAACTCAAAGATTGATGGTCGAAATCGTGAGATGCTCTTGGCATGAGGGGCTCCGCGTCAGGGCTATCTATCATGCTGAGATGCGATGAAGGCTTCTCGTCAAGAGCAGCTATCAGAGAGGTTAATCTGTTTATGTGCGAAACGAATTCACTGGCAACTGTTCCTAGCTGAACGAGCATGGTAAAGGAATACAGGAGTTGCATGAAGATACCCCCAGTTTGAGAAATCCATTGTGCCTTTTCACCCGGTGTCATGGTCGACGAGAACGTTATACCGGAAGATTCGAATACGTTGGTATGAATGGCCAACGCTAAAGCGAGGTACATGATCAACGAAATATAATATCCAAAGCCATACTGAACAAAGTTCAGGAATATGTGTCGAGAGATAACTGTCCAGGTATTCGAGACGGCCATATTCAAGCTGTTGGAGAGCTTTTCCTTCTCGAATGGTGCTCCTCTTAGCATCGCAATCTCTTCAAAATGTCGACGAAATTGTGCATGACCGTATCGAAAGTCGGCTTCGAGTTTTTCCTGACGAAACACGACAGGTGAAGTGCGATTGATGACGAAGACGGTGCCAAGCGATGCAAACACTGACCATAAGTAGGCCACAAATACTCCATACCAACCAGTACGAATTAGAGTCTTGTTTGAGTACAAAAGAAGCGACGCAACAGCTTCAATGAAGCCTCCTGTATCTTGACCTTGAGATCGCCCCCCTGCTAAAATATCGAAGAAAGAGAAGGAGAAATCGCGAGCGTCAGCCACTATGCGTTGATCTGGGTTGTCAATGACATCTTCTGCAATGAGTGTGTAGAAAGGAGGGGGACCATTCCGGTCCGAGTGGGAATGATTTGTAAAGTAAAGAGCATGAATAGCGTCTGTGATCCTGAGGCGCAAAAGGTTCGCTGATGATTCTCGCAGCACCCCGCGAAGAACTTTGACGATCAAAACCATTGTTGCTATCAATGCATACTTCGTCATTTCGCTACGAAAAAGAGACCAGTCTTCACTGACGAGAGTGTTATACAGCTTTCCTGGGGCCAAGATAACGAAGTAACCTCCTACCATGTACGCAATTATCATGATAGGGAGGCAAAGCATAACAACCATGTCGGGAAAGATCTGTACATGACGTGGGTATAGTACAAGCACCCATGTAGTTAGCAAACTGGGCAAGCAGGGAGATGAAACATGCACGAAGATGAACTCACTGGTATCGAGGCGGTCTTGAGAATATGGACAACTTTGAACAATGACTCACGATTTAGAACAGCATGTCTTTCAGGGGAAGGCGTCATCGTGAAGGACTGCTCACCGTCTCGTTTGTTCATCCACAAACCTTGCGATAATAAAGGGGGCAGTGGTCAGGACGGAGCTTGGGAGAGATTATAAAGGGTACTTGCACTGTTTCTACTACGATAAGAGTGCGAAATTACTGCTGCAACATCGCGGCGATGCCAACTCTGCGAATGGCCAGAAATAGGCGTGGAAGAGACGAGCATCAATAAGCTTGTTTGGCACTTTATAGAAAATACAATAAAATCGACGAAGCACAGAGCGTAGCAGTGCTACAAAAGCAATCATATTGAATGGATTCAAAGACTTAGCTCTCTTCCGTACGTCGACGAATATAAGATACAACCGGTATCCTTACCACTGGTAATGCGGTCCTGGTTGACATCAGAAATTGACATCAGAAACCATAATCCAAGTAGTGATCAAAGCGCATTCCTTGAATTCGGTTCCACTTCACAGTGCTCTTTCAAAGTCTTGGGTCTTATGGCTATTCCAAGTCCTCGAGTTGATACGTGTGAGCTTCAAAACACTTGCATATTTCTCCTTCTGCTCTGGTCTGAACGTATCAGACGAACTGAAACAAGTTTCCACCTCAACGCTGCTCCCTGCACCAACTCATAGGGTGTTTCTTATAGTGGTATATACACATGCAGATTACACATTCCGGGTTTCTCACCTTCTTGAGGGTTCGTCTGTGATGAAAGTTAAAGCCACATCTCGTCCAACTTCTTGAATACCGCTAACTTTTTTCTTGTGGGTTACACCGTACCACATATCACCAGCATTGACAAACTCTGGTCTGAAAGTGGTCGTGATGAACTGGGTTCCGCTGTTAGCTTGTTTTCTTATAAGGTTTGCCACTGCCTGTCTGTGCGTCGCATCCAAGTTCGCATCGATTTCATCGAAAAGATAAAACGGGGCAGGATCCAGTCGTTGAATCGCGAAGATCAAGGCCAATGCAACAATCGACTTCTGACCTCCGCTCAGCTGCTGCAGCAAGTAGGCTTGACCTGTGCTGCTGAAAGCAACTTTCATTGCCACTCCGGTGTATTGGATACGGGACACTCCCTCCCCTCCAGGTTGCAGTTGGTTTCTTGATTGATCACTGGACTTCAGCATCACAAGAGAAGCCCGTCCGCCAGGAACGAGTTCCTTGAAGACTTCGCTGAAGTATTTACTCACACCCTTGAAAGTTCTGAGGATGTCCTCATCTTTTCGCTGGTCTAAGGACTCGATAAGTTGTCGAATTGCGGCCGCGCCGGAGTCTAATTCCTCGCGTTGCTGTGACAACGCTTCTCTCCTTTCGGAGAAGCTAAGATATTGGTCCAAGGCCTTTTTGTTCACATGAGAATACTTCTGCAATCCTTCATTGGCTTTCTTGAGCTTCCTCATCAAACTCCCGATAGAAAGACCTCGGTACTTGTCGAAATCAGCGGGCAAAGAGCCAAGCTCCCGGATGTTCTTTTCTGCCTCTGTCTTCTTCTGAGTCTCAACTGCTCTTTGACTGTATCTCTGTTCAATTTGCTGTCGATCCTCTTCAATAGCCTTATTTATTCGGGCCTCTTCATCTCGGTTCTGATCTATCTGCGTCGTTTTCCGATTGTGTGCCTTTTTCTTCTCAGCGAGTGAAGTTTCTGCTTTCCGCAGTTCCACTTTGATACTGCGAAGGTCTTCCTCAACACTTTGCAATGCTTCTCGCTGCTGCTTCAAGTTTTCTTCCATCTTGCGTTGCAAATCATCTGCTTCACTCGAATCTAATGCATCACCTGCGACGGCCGCAATAGACTTCTTCAATTCGGCTTCCCGTTTCTCAAGGCTGTTCTCTAGCTCGGCGCGTAGTTCAAGAACCCGTCGTTCCACTGCCGCCTTTTCCTGGACCTTATCACTCTTTGTACTTCTGAGTGATTCCGTTTCACTCCTTAATTCTGACATTTGAGTTTCTTCAGCTGGGGAGAGCCCTGAGATCATTGGTGATTGAAGTTCTCTCTCCAAGTCTTCAATAGCCTTATCCGTGTTTGTAATTTCATCTTCAGCATCTGTAATTTGCTTCTGTGCGTTAGAAATGCTGGTTCTGTCAACTTCCATGAACCTCTCGACGTCGTGGATTTCCTTATCTAGACGCCCGATTTTAATGCCTGCGTTGCGTTTAACAACATTGCGACGCTGAATTTCACCCATGATTTGATTCAAACTGCGGGTTACTTCTTCAAGAGCAGCGTTGATTTCGCCTCTCTTCGGCTGCATGGCTCTCAAGTCTGAACCAGCCTCTCTTAGAAACCGAGCAGCATCTATGCGATTACGGCTTGTATCCACGTAACCACCACGCATACCGCCACGACGATTGACTTGATCTCCGTCTAATGTGATACAATCCACGTTAAGATCCCGAGCCAAATCACTAGCAATTTGGATCGTTTTCGCCACAAGAACTCTTCCAAAGACGTGTTTGGTAACAGGATGGAACATCGGATCGCAGCGAATCTTGCTCAGAAGAGGTACCGATTCTTCGGAGGGAGGCGGAGGTGGTCGAGAATCAGGTCTCATACGATTCAACGGAATGAAAGTCACTCGTCCAGCACGCTTATCTCTTAGAACTCTGACGAGTTTAGCAGCTGTTTCATCATTGTTCACCACAACATGGGTTAGGGCACCACCTGCAGTGACATCCGCCGCTGTCGAATATCTTGAGTCGACATCGATAAGGTCAAGAAGAGGTCCGTACACTTTATCTGGGCCAAAGTTTCTCGGGTCTTCTCTTGCCAGCCTGGCGATGAACTTGAGAGAATGATAAATAGAGGAGCCGATCACGGAGCGTTTGTTAGCCTCCAGCTTACTCATACCATCCTGAAGTTCCTTTATCTTGGCGGATATCTCTGACTCTTGACGCCATAAGTCTTGCCTTCTACGGAAGATGCGATCTCTATCTGCATTCAGGCCCTGAAGCTCGGAATTAGCGACAGTAGAGCCTGACTGTAGTTCGTCCCGTTCCTTGCGTCTCTCTTCACACTTCTGTTCATTCTTGGTTATTCCTTGCTGCAGGCGATTGATGTCAGCCATTCTGGAGTTAATTCTGGTCTCATTCGATCGTTTCCGTCCTTTGGCTTCACGAATGCTTTTCCTAATATGTGTGTTCCGCTGGTCAACTGTTGAAAACTGATTACTCCGGTTCGCCTTCACTCTGAGCCTTAACAAGGTGCTGTGCATGTCATCCATACGCTTTCGGATGGACTCTTCCTCCTCGTGGAGGTTAGACAGCTCAGCTTCCAGTGGCTGAAGCTCTGCCCTCTTCTCTGCCATCAGTCTTCGAAGCTCTTGCATTTCGGTCCTCGTGTTTGCTACTGTTTCAGCAGTTGTTGAAGCGGCCTGCTCTGCCTCGGAGACATTAACTTGAAGTTTGGCAGCCTTCTCAACGCCGAGTTTACGCCGTTTATCAAGTGCTTCACGATCATCCTCTGCCCGTTTCAACTCTGGACCCAAGGACTTGAGTTCTCGTTCGGCTGTCGCTATGTCTGCGCAGACTTCGGCCAGTCGCGCGTTCAGCTTTTCAGCTCGAGAACGTTGCTGACCGCGGTCGCCGTCCAAGGTTTCTAGCGCAGCTTTAGCTTCCTCTAACTCACGGACATGGATCGTGTACTGCAGCGCCTTACGTTCTTTGTCCAGGCGCTGAAAGGCCTTCAGTTCGTCTTTTTCAGATTCTAGCTCGGACAAGCGGGATTCGATAGAATCAATGACCTCGACGATTTTCTCGCGCTTAGCATCGGCATCTTCCATAAGCTTGAGGGATTCCTTCCTTCGCTCATCGTACACCCGGGTTCCAGCAACTTCTTGCAGAAGCTCAAGCCTCTGGTGGTCGGTCATGGCACACAACGCAGCCACTTTGCCTTGTTGAACGATGTAGTACGGGTTAGAGCGTGAGAAACCCGCAGACTCCAAGAGATTAAACACCTCCGTACGAGAAACGTTCTTCCAGTCAAGCGTGTACTCATCTTTTTTTAGGCCAATCATGCGACGCAGCAAAACTTCATCTTTGTCAATTGGGAGACGGCCATCTGAGTTATCAAAGGTCATTTCGACATACGCGGAAAGCACAGACGCTCCCGCGCCCTCATGAAGTAACGCGACTCTTTCTTCTGCGCGTAAGTTGGAAAAGGTGTCAGAAAGGACGAATCGCACTGCGTCAAAGAAGTTGGATTTACCGGAGCCATTTCTGCCAACAACAACATTGTGTCCTGGTGAAAAGGGCCCGGCGACAGTGGCTGAGCGATAGCTCTTGAATCCGGTGATGGTGATTTGCTTAATATGCATGCTGGGCGCAAGCGGTTGGGATCAAAGGATAGCTTGAAGCTCTGTGAGCAAATGCTTTTGAATCATGGATGCATTCGCGGCAAAGGGCGGAGCAACAAAGTGCCTCGATTGCAAACGAGCTAGGATGAATTTAGCTGGGTATGGAAATTTCAAGTCGGCCTCAAGTCAAAGGATGTGAAGGGACGTTGTCCGGAGGAGACGAACAAAACCCCGGTTGCGAGCAGCTTAGGAATAATCGTACAGGGGATCCTACCCTGCTATGGTAAGATAAGCTTCGGGTGACTGCACGTCGAATGGCGCTGCGCAGTTCCCGCGAAAAGCGCAAGGCCAACAGTTTCGCTTCGTTTCGGCTGCTACACGTACTACCCACGTATACAGTACGTGCAAACATCAAGGCGGTCCAGCAGCGCAGAGCGAAATTTTCGCGCCAAATATAGCTCGCAAAACAAAATCTCTTCAATCATTTCCCCAAAGAAGGCGAATGCTCGACACTGACACTGACGAGTCTTCACATCCAACAACAAAAAGATCGATCGTAGCTCTTCGCGACGAGGCCTCCCGCGCTGGGTTCATGATGGATACATCCCTCGCAAGCGCTGCGTGCCGGCTGTTGACCCGGACGCATTCAAGAGTTCTGTTTAGTAAAGCAGTTCTAGTCAGTCTCCCCCGATTCGAAATTAGTAGCTGTTGTACAAGACTGAACGCACATATATCTAGCTGTCGTTCGTCTGCAGTTTCTGGAACAGGAAGTCAGTCGCCTTGCGAAGAGCTTCCACCTCCCCCTTGAGACGACTTCTCTCAGACGCAGCCGCAGAGCTTCCATAATACGCGCTGGTAATCTTTGCCCATCCAGCTCTTTCCTTTTTTTTCAGCAGTGCTCTCTCGTTTGCTCTTTTCTTCGTTCTGCGAGCACATGTTCACAACTTCTCTCAAAACGTCAAGCTGCTCTTCTAAATCCTTTACCTTCCCCTCCATGTCGTCGCACTCCTGACATTCGTCATCGATAGCGCTTCTTTCCCTTTTCATGGAGCTGTGCATCTTAAACGTGTCGTTCGACTGAGCGCAGTCAGACACGGAAACAGAAGTCGACGACTTCGTGTCAAAATCGTCCGCGCCCAGGTCCACGCTCTCCAGTTCTTGCTCTTCCAGTGAAACGCGTTTCGCTTCTTCAGAATTAGAGTCGCTAGAGAAGCTAGCCTCATTTGTTGACATGCGATGACTCAGTCTGTTTTGGATCTGTTCGGCAACTGCGTTTCGATCGGCGATTCGTTTTCTGCGAAGTTCAGCCTCAAGCTTGCCCATTTCTTCTTTCTGGTGTAGCTCCATCAAAACAGTCTCACGCTCCTGTTCTGACAAAAGCTTCAGTCTCTCAGGCGCCCAAGGTGGCATTCCTTTAAGACCCGTTCCGCAACTGCTACACATCCCGCAGCAGCGCTTTTCTAACAGTCTCTTTTCGCCAGAAGACATGCGACGTACAGAAGCATCTTCCGAACCGTTATCCACAACGTTTGGCCGTTGCTGAGCGCCATACGCGAAAGTTCCGGCGCGTGGCAATCGAGAAGGTGATTCCCTGGCCGCTTTTCGCGCTGCCGACTTCGCATTCGCGTTTCGAAAAGACGTTCCCTGCGGATTGACAGCGGACATTCGATATGATCCACGTCTCAGTTGTGGTTTGCCATCTTCGGACGGCAGCGGTTTTGCAGGCAGCTCTCGAAAAGTAGAGCCTCTTCGCAGGCGAGGAATGTTGGGCGGCCCATCAGGCAGACGAGACGTCACATTCTGACTGAGGGGGCGATTGACAAAGGTGGCGGCGCCGCGCCGAAGGCCAGTCGGACCTGTCGAGGCCGGGCGCGACTGTCGGAAGGTGGTGGCGCGCGGCAGACTGGCCGGCTGCTTGGAAGACGGCGGGAGCGGTTCTGAGGGCGGCGTGGGCGGAGTAGGCGGCGCGGGCGTGTGCATGTCGGCGTTGAAGGCGGAGCAATTGGCGCTTGAGCGCGTGATGCGGCGGCGCGCGGGCGCGGGGCGCTGCTGCTCTTAACGCGCCGGTGCGGAGGTGCGGCGCGTGCTGAATTGCTGACGGCTGCCGGCGCGCAACGCGGCGCACAGCGGTGCCTCACACGTGGGCGTCCGTTACGCGCGTAAGTTACGAGTGGCGACGCCTCCGACAAATTGTGCCAATTCGCTTCGCCGCGCTCGTGGATTTGTGGACCGTTTGTCGGCGCGATGCAGTCGTGCGAGCCCGCCGCGGTGCTGGAGGCTTGTGCCAGCGCGTCGCCAGCGCCATGATGCGCTCCGCTGCTGCATGCCGCCTGCGTGCGCTCGCGCTCAGGGGTCTCGACGGCGGCGCAGTGCGCCGCCATTGGCCGCGGAATGGCGCGATTGCTCATGGCTGCCTTTCCCGCGAGCTCCGGTTGATGCGGCATCTAGCTCTTCCACGCTCCGTCATACTTCCTTCAGGCGCTGCTTCGTCAGTAAACCAGCAGTTTCTCGATGCGCTGCAGAAGGCACAGCGGCTAGCGACTCATCACCTTCTGCTGAACGAACCGCCAAGTTCAGAGCAGCCACCAAAAGGTGCGCAAAGTGAAGAGCAGCTCAGAAAAGGCCAGGCTGCCAGTGCAGACGGAAAGGACGGTGCTAAACAGGCAGCCTCCGAGCAGCAGAATAAGAAGGAGGAACCGATCTCTGGTGACGCCAATCGAAGCGGCAGAGAATCCCGACAGGACCCTGAAGATGACCCCAACAATTCTTGGATGGGCCAGGCTGCTCTTGCCTTATTTGTTATGTTGGGTTTATCACTGCTGGGTTCTCGTGACCAAGGAAGAGAGATATCCTTCCAAGCCTTTGTTTGGGATCTGCTAGAACCAGGCTTGGTTGATCGCATTGAGGTTGTCAACCGCAACGTGGCTCGAGTGTACCTGAGAACATCCGCCACAGTTCGCTCGCAGGACGTCGGCGTCGAGGCGAAGGGTATGCGCAGTAGGGATAGATCCATGGATGATTACAGGAGCACTCCTGACCCTTGGGGATCGGATGACGCTGACTTCTCCGACGGCAGCCCAAGAAGAAACTCTGACAAGATTAACCCCAGTACTGCCACTATGAACACTACTGAATCTCCGTTTTATTTTACCATTGGGTCCATCGAGACCTTCGAAAAGAAACTTGAAGCTGTACAGGAGGACTTGGGTCTCGAACCGGATGGATTTGTACCAGTCATGTATACCAAAGAATCAAGCATAGCCACCGAGCTGTTGAGGCAAGCTCCATCCATTCTACTGCTTGCTGTCGGTATCATGGTACTGCGAAACGCATTAGGTCAGCTTGGAGGCATGGGCGGCAGCAGAAGCGGAATTTTCCAAGTGGGCAAAGCAAACCCGACTGTCGTAAAAGGTAGTGAAACTGGGCCAAAAGCTGTCACTTTCGCGCACGTTGCAGGTCTAGACGAAGCGAAGCTTGAAGTTATGGAGTTTGTTGACTTTCTAAAGAACCCGTCGAGATATGAGCGACTTGGTGCCAAGATTCCAAAAGGAGCGCTTCTAGTCGGTCCTCCTGGTACCGGTAAAACTCTGCTTGCAAAAGCTACAGCTGGAGAAGCCAATGTGCCATTTTTCTCAATGAGCGGTTCGGATTTCATTGAAATGTTTGTCGGGGTTGGTCCTAGTAGGGTGCGGGATCTCTTCAGTCAGGCTCGATCAAGTGCGCCATGCATTATCTTCATAGATGAAATTGATGCTATTGGTAAAGCGAGGGGTCGAGGTGGGTTGGCGGGTGGAAATGATGAGCGAGAGAATACTCTGAACGCGTTGCTTGTGGAGATGGATGGCTTCACTTCCAGTTCTGGGGTGGTGGTGCTGGCAGGGACGAACAGGGCGGATGTATTGGACAAAGCGCTGCTAAGACCGGGGCGCTTCGATCGACAGATCAGCATTGACAAGCCAGACATGCGAGGCAGGTATCAGATCTTTATGGTTCACCTACAACCATTGAAGCTCAATGTCGAAGCCAGCACTATTGCGAAACGACTTGCAGCTTTGACTCCGGGATTTGCGGGCGCTGATATCGCCAACATATGCAATGAAGCTGCACTAATCGCTGCACGTGCGGACAAGGACTGCGTCGAAATGGTTGACTTTGAGCGCGCAACGGATCGGGTTATAGGTGGTCTTGAAAAGAAGAACAAAGTGATATCTAGGAAGGAGCGAGAGATTGTTGCACATCATGAGGCGGGTCATGCAATCGCGGGGTGGTTCTTGCAACATGCGGACCCCCTTATCAAGGTCTCCATCATCCCAAGAGGGTCAGCTGCTCTTGGGTTTGCGCAGTACCTGCCAACAGACAAGTTTCTGCAATCAAAAGAGCAGCTAAGGGACTTTATGGTAGTCGCTCTTGGAGGTCGAGTTGCGGAGCAGTTATGCTTTGGTAGCATAACGACTGGGGCGCAAGACGACCTCAAGCGGATAACAAGAGCAGTCTATGCTCAGATTACAAACTTCGGAATGAGTGAGAAGGTGGGGAAGGTGTACTTTCCGCGTGCTGGGGAATCTGGAAATCAATTTTATAAACCATATAGTGAGAAAACAGCCCAGCTAATCGATGATGAAGCCGTTCGAATCGTCGACGAAGCGTATCGAGACTGCGAAAAGTTGCTCAGTGATAGGCTCGACATGGTTAAAGCATTGGCTGCGCGTTTGTTGGAAAAAGAAGTCATTGGAGAAGATGACCTGACCGATATCCTTGGTGATCGTCCTTACGCAAAACCAGCAACATACGACGAAATTATTGGCAGGTACGAAAAAGATCGACGGGACCGGACCAGACAAGGAGAAGGTGGTGACGACGGGATCGCACGAGATGGGTCCACAACCCCTCCCATTCCTGTGGAAGGTGCTGAGGGGGAAGTTGCCGGTAAGGACTTTAAGAGAGGGGGAAGAGCTACTCCCACAGGCGATGTAATTCCTGAGTTAGCATAGTTAATATCACTTTCTGGATGTACTTCAAATAATGACCCTCGCTGATAATGTCTCTCACGTTCTAGGACACGGTCATCAAGATGATCGTGATGATGTACAGTTTCATGTTTGGTCGCTCCATACGGGCGCCACTCCTCCGTTCCAATCCCGACATGAGTCAACGAGCAAACAGTCTAAAGGTCGACTTCGCAGCCAGCCTGGCTGAGCCAGGACTTCCGTCTGTCACATAACTTCGTTTCCGGTCGATGGGCCGTCGTTTATCACACTATGTGTGTACAGTACACGTATCAAGGTGTACTACACGTTATCTAGCTGGGCGAAGTTGGTTTTTGGGGTTGTAGGTTTGTAGCTGGAAGACATCCCGTCGTCATCTTCTTGGCGGGAGCTAGTTTGTTTCAGATATATATGTACCTATTCCAGCAGCGGAGATTGAATCTTGCAGAAGAGAAAGGCCTATGCATTTGACGAATGTAGGACAACTAAGGAGACTGCCGTTATTCTAGGCGGCCCCGATAGAATTTTTTGTTTAGTAGTGCTTCACGTCCCCCATTGAACTCGATACCCGGCGAGAATCTCATCTTTAGAACGCACAATGCACAAACTCCTTGCTGCCCGTGAATGCGGTGAGGAGGTTCTTGGCATCGACGATATTTCCAGCGAGCGATGGACTACGCTCGAAGTGGACCCATCTCGAAAATTCCTATGCGACGCTGTGAACAAGGTGAATGCGATAGACTTGGATACACCATCTGGTCAGCTAGTACTATGCGCTGGGTTCAACTATGACGTTGGCGGTGCAATAGCGGTACATCTTTATCCCAGGCGCGACAGCGACAGCAAAATAGACAAAGACCCACTTGAAACTCACTTTGTTCCAGAAAGCGATGGAATACGGTGTGTAAAGTGGTTTCCGAACGACGCAGCGATATTTCTTACTGGAAATCATAGACGCTTCAACAATCATTCATGGGCAGAAGTTCACGTGTGGGATTCAGACAGCTTCCGATCTGTTTCTCACTTTCGCATGGATGATCCGGGCGTTTTGGCCTTAGATTTGTCGTCTGCCCCAGGAGCAAGACAAGAATTGATTGCCACAGTTTTGGAAGGCTCGCGAGACCTAAGACTGTTGGACATGGAAAGCGGAGCCAGCACTCATCGTCTGGAGGGGCACGAGGTTCCATTGCGAGACGTGGAGTGGGCTCCTTTGCATCCACATGTTCTTGCGTCATGTGATGAAGCGGGTCAAGTGTGTCTTTTTGATGTTCGACGATCTGGTCGCAGTGCGTGTTTACTCGAATTTGATTGCGCTCGAAGGTTGAGAATATATGAAGATAAGCTGGGATATGTACAAAATGGATTGACGTCCGAAGCTATCAACAATGGGGATTCACGTGCTCGCAAAAGGCAACGTCGAGAACAGCAATCCTCAGGTAATGGCGAGACTCCACTTCTTGGTTTGGGTTGTTCCTGGACACCGGAATTCTCTATCCAAGCACGACGCCGCAATAAGCTGAGACATCGATTGCAACGATCACAGGACACATTTGGGTCGGCTACTGCAGTTCGCTTTTCAATTGATGGCACCCAGGTGATTAGCGCGGGCAAAGGCACATCATTTCGTGTGTGGGACGTGATCACTGGCAGAATGATATCCGAGTTTCACGGTACATCGCTTTTCAGTTCATGTAAAGAACAATACTTACAAATGGCACCGGATGGTATACATATGGTCTGGAGTACAAATAGCGGTTTAGAAATTATTGATGTGCAAGATGGAATGATGGTACATACATCATTCTGTGACGCTGGAGCTTTTCGCTCAATGAAGCTACACCCACTTGAAGAAGAAGTGATAAGCGCTCACCAGAACATTTTGCATATTTGGACATACGAAATGAGTGCGGACAGTGAACGCAGTACAGATGAAGGTAGCTAACCTTACCGAGTTGGTCTCTTGCGAATGTACAAGAAGGCAGTAATGGCCACCAAAACGTTTAATAAGTTTGAAATCATGTAGAAGGCTGCCCTTTTCGAATGCAATTAAATCTTGTTCGCTCATTTGCTCTTACGAATGTAAAGCGGAATTAGAGGATGTTGTCCGCATTAAAGAAGAAGAAGAAGAAGAAGTAAAGCGGAAAGCATCTGTGAGAAAAGAAGCGCACAACGTATCTATAAGAATGTCCTACAGATATTAGCTGTTCGCTAGAGAACTGCTTTGGCGTATCTACCCTAGTGTTTTGTTTCGAAGAAAGAACTGAATATAAGCCGGAGTCTTTACATTGATCGTTCATATGAACGATGTAGGATATCAATTGAATTCGTTTTTAGCTTCTTAGCGAGAGAAAACTAATTATAGATAGTTCTACTTTACCCCTACATTTGGGGGCTATTATCAGCACTAGAGAGAGAGAGAGATCAGCACTGGCGGGACAGCCAAACGAAGCTAAATCATCCGCGCAGTACCTGATAAGACATAACTCACAGAACTTCTTGGCCTTTTTAAAGAGAGAGAACCTCCTCTGAGGCTCTACTGTAGTTTAGGAATAAGAAACTACTGTCTAAAATAAAAAAGAAGAAGAAGAAGATCAGCACTAAAGACGAAGAATCAATTGAAATGGGATGCTCTAATTCAAATCCCTCGTGACTCACGAGTTGTGAGTTTAAGATTGACGACTGGGTTTTGAATGGTTCAATGAATACTAATGCCTAGAATTATGACAGAGTCTTTACAGCATGACAACAGCAACCTTCTGTTCTTCAAAGTAGCTCCCTTCCCAGAAATGAAGTAAGGATATTGTCGCGAAACTGCCTTCTTCTGCTTCTTCTCAAGACAAATGAACTTCTTTGCGATTGTGAGAACGTCTCAATAACAGTAATGACTTTAGTACGACGCATAAAAGCTACAATTGTTCTGTATGACTCAAGGGGAAAGGGCGGAAAGTTCCGCTCTCTGACGTTCAACAGCAGAGAAGGCATTAAACTTGAGAGTCTCGTCGTGTAGAATGCGTTGAAGGAAAGCCTGGTTGAAGGGTAGTCGTGACCCGGAATGTCGTTAAACTCTTCCCGGCGATTGGCGCACCGATCGCCGTCTCGGACTCGGGATGTCCTAAAACTCGCATGGGCGCTCGGCGCACCGTGCGCCTCTCCGGACTTGGGAAGTCGCAAAACTCGTCCAAGCGATCGGTCCGCTTGCCGATCGTCATTGCGGACCTCGGTGGAACGTCGGTAAAAGACCCCCAACTAGCTGCGCGCAAGCAGTAGGCTACGAGCCGATCATCAGAAGAAGATCCTGCCACCGTTTCCCTGACTTTTCCCCCACACGGAAAGAGCTCCAACGGAGACATTCGTTTGACTGGGGGTTTTCCAGGGTTTTTGTCGGAGGGTTTACGCTGGGATCGGAGAACGTTGGGAAGTTACGAGCTGGTTTTTTTCGTCTAACATCGCCGACGAAATGAGGGTTGGACGAAAGGTATGTTGCCATGGTCTCTTGGCGGCACGACGTCGTGAGCGCCTTGTCGTGGTGTGCCCCTTAGCCGGTAACCTCGAGAGGATGAATGAAGAGGTACTTAGAAGGACAGGATATGAACAGGTAGAATCACCGGTGACGAAATGCTATGGCGGACGAGAAGACCTCAGAGATCTAATGCTTTCTTAGAATAACTATCATCTGCTCAACGTTCGTAACGCGGCTACATACCTGTAGTCGTCTGTGGCTACATTTTGACGAAAGCCTTATAGGTTGTAGGGGGTTCTTAGCAAACCCCACACGTTACGCATAATTGGCGTAACGTGCTCATACTAAAGAAGAAGAAGAAGAAGGGTAGTCATCTCTTTCAACCATTGCATCTTCTTCTTTCTTTAATGCTGACAACAGCCCCCAACTACAAGGCTAAAGTAAAACTATCTGCAGATAGTTTTCTCTCGCTAAGAAAGTATGGTTACCATCGCATCAAAATGACACCGTTTCTTTTTGATGTTGATCTAGGCCAGACCCTTGACGTCTTTCCCTTGGATTTTTGACCTTTCAGGATTCAACGTGTCTACCAGTTTCTTGTTCCTAGACGCTAAACAAAGCGTTCAGGGCTAGACGCGTCAGGTTCTTCTTAGGCAAGACATTGCGTTGGTCTGTACAGTTTTTTTTAAGGATCTATCACCAATATGTGGGCAGACTCGTCGATTTTAAACGAGTGTTTCAGTTAGACACTATCTGAAGGGCATGAAACTCAATTGGGGAACGTGAAGCGGTCTCCTTTATATCCTCATATTCTTCCATCATGCGATAGGGATGGATGAGTGTTCCTTTTTCTGACTTCCTCGTTCTGGTCACGGGAGATAGACAGACAGACACAGAGTGAGGGAGAGATTTTCATATCGGTCGCAGGTTGGATGGTGAAACGGGCTATACATGGTATTGCATACAGTAGTGGGATACCTCATATGTCAAGGATACGACGTCGAGCACAACGATTTCCACAAGACGATGAGTCTCCACCACTTGGTTCAGGCTATGATTTAGCGCCAGCCTGGCGCCGCCAGGATATTCATTGTCAACACTATCACACAAAAACGCATCAAGGTTCAGGCTTAGGCACTGTTATTAGAGCGACTCCAATACAGAGATTCCTTTTCATTTGATGCCACCTAGGTGAATAACGCAGGCCCAGCGATGTCATTCTATGTATGGGACATCATCACTGGCAGACTGATCTACGAGGGTTGTGATTTCTCAACTTGTCGCCCACTTGGGAAGACGCATGCGACGACCATGCGTGCAAATGGCCCGGAAGGAATCCGTATTAGATGAGCAGAGAGCCAGAGATATCGCGAGGGCACAGGTGATCCGCCTTCTCGCGGTGTGCCTGACATTCTTTTGAGACAGCGAAACGAATCGCTTCAGGTCTCTTCTCTCTTTAATGGGGGCAACAACCTCTAATTCCTTAGATTGGTGTAAAACTTTCGCTAGAAAGAAAGTTTTCTCTCTTTCGAAAGGCCAGCAATCGATCTGGATTTTGTCGGTTCGGGTCTCCAAAGGAAGCCAACACTGTACCAAAAAATGGCTGCCTTCCTGGCGAGAGACCGCTTCTTTGAAGATCACTCTGCACTTCGTGTGACCATAATAGAGGGAGAGAGAGATTTTACGATCGACAGTGGCCATGACCGGAATGCCAGGTCCGTCATGGTCAAGCGTAAAGTTTTCGCCATAAAACTTACACTGGAGGAAAGTCCTGCCCGAAGACGGACTTTCCTCCAATGTTGTCATGACGCCGTGGAGCATGATGAATTTCACACAAGGCACAGTGATGGAGTGGTATGTGCGTTCGCTGTCACGAAGTGGTTGGCGGGGAGATTCTAGAAGCACCTTAGAGATTAGAGCCTGCGTAACTGAAGTCGCCTTCTCCCGGCATGTGGAAGGCGATAAGAATCTACGAGTTATTGATATGAAGAAAGCTAGTGATATCATATGGTAGTCGGTGGAGAAGTTTCTACGTTGATGTGCAAACGCACCCACTTGACGAGAAAGAGAACGCCCTTCAATGTCTATCACAACCTTTGGACAAAGCAAAGAGTACGACTGCTCTGGTAGGTTACTTCCGGCCGGTAAACGTCGCGCTCGAGAAGGCGATGAATTGCAACAAAAGCGGTACCAAAAGAAAGATTATTGTATGTTGAAGTAAGGGTTTCTAGACGGAGCAGTATGAAAACCGCTTGTGAAAAGGTTGTAGTTTGTTGGGGGAACGTGAAGAATAAAAGGACGAAAGAAAAATCATAGGGAGCGAGTATTGCGGGCCGTACAAGGAAAGGACAAAGCGATACGAGTAAAGACACAAACACAAATACACAAAGGGCGCACTCACACGCTAACAACACTTAGCCTTTTCAGTCTTTGCCTCGTCGGTGGGTGGATTAATGACAATGGTTTGCGTAGCGTTTGGTGCAAAGTTGCCACCAGCTCCTTTTTCTAACACCTTCTTGGATCCAAGTCGATAAATCTCGGACAGAATAGATCGAAAGGCTTCTTCGACATTATTGTTATCCAACGCAGAAGTCTCTATAAAACTCAATCCGTTACTCTGCGAAAATGAGGAGGCTTCATCAGTGGTGACGGCCTTTAAATGCTGCAAATCACTCTTGTTACCAACAAGCATGATTACAATGTTGGCGTCGGCATGATCTTTCAATTCCTTGAGCCAGCGCTGCACGTTCTCGAAGGAGTCCTTCTTGGTGATGTCGTACACAAGAAGGGCGCCCACAGCGCCGCGGTAGTACGCAGACGTAATGGCCCTGTAACGCTCTTGGCCAGCCGTGTCCCAGATTTGGGCCTTGATGATCTTGCCCTCGCATTGAATTGAACGCGTGGCAAACTCGACGCCTATGGTAGACTTTGATTCAAGACTGAACTCGTTTCGAGTGAAACGACTGAGCAAATTGGACTTGCTGCGAAATAGAGAACGCACGTTCGTAGCGGTTAGCAAACGCGGCGAGCGATACGAAGCTTCGACGGAGGATGGGAAACTTACCCAACGCCGGCATCTCCGATAAGCACGACCTTGAAAAGGTAGTCTGATGAGCAAGACGCGAATGAGGTAACGCCCTGAATGTAAGCACACGGCAAGCAGCTCAGCACGGCACGACGCAGCGGAGGACGATGGGGTACGTACCGTATTCATCGTCCGAACGCGCCATAACTGGTGGGGAAGCGGCGCAGCCACCAAGCGACACAAGTACGTACGAACAAACGAGCGCGGAGTTGAGCGGAAGCGCGCCTCAACTCACCGCCCCGGGGATGCTGTCAACACGCACGCGGTGATACAGCGCGCGCAGCGCCAGGCGAAGCAAAGGCGCGAATGCAAACGCGCGAACGAATCAGATAACCTTCCACGCACAGGCGCAAAACCGAACGCCACGCGGGAAGCGTGGCAGCGCCACCTGTCCACGTGCGCGGGGGACAGTGGCAGCGCCACGCGGTGCCAATACGAATGACCGTGGCGCACGCGGCGTAGCGCCGTCTGCGTCGCGCGGCGCCAATTGATTTACGCTCGCGCTTGAGGGCCTCGGCGAGACACACCGCGACTGCGAGCGCCCGCAGCGTACAACTTTGCTTGCACCCCCGCCGCGCCCGCGTCTGTTTGCTGCTGCTGCGCTTGCGCGTCTTGACTCGCCTGGCTTGCCTCACTCGTGTTCGACATGGCTCGCAATGAGGACGAGTACGACTACCTCTTCAAAAGTAAGCAAATCCGTCTTCCGCCTGTCTTCCGCCCCCGCTGCGCGCTGCTACCTCATGTTTCTCACACTGCGTTTCTCCTACGTCACTCTGTCTAGTCGTGCTGATTGGGGACAGCGGAGTGGGCAAGAGTAACCTACTACTCCGATTCACAAGAAATGAGGTCGATTTGAACTCAAAGACCACCATTGGCGTCGAGTTTGCTACGCGCTCCGTCCCTATCCAGGGCAAGACCATTAAGGCTCAAATATGGGATACAGGTAAGCCTCTCTCACATCCACCACGCTTGAGCCGCGCGCCCGTCAACCCCGCTCAAGTCGCTCACATTCGTTTGTCCCGCCGTCACCCACAACCGTGCTCGTATTTACAACGCAGCTGGTCAGGAGCGCTATCGCGCGATCACCTCGGCCTACTATAGAGGCGCCGTTGGCGCATTACTCGTGTACGACATCACCAAGAAGAACACTTTCGAAAGCGTCCCGCGCTGGCTCAAAGAGCTCAAGGATCACGCCGATTCGAAGATTGTCGTCATGCTGGTAGGAAACAAATGTGACCTTAAGAACGAACGCCAGGTAACTATTGACGAAGGAACCGATGCCGCTGCCAAGTTCGGGTTAAGCTTCTTGGAAACCTCTGCCTTGGATGCTACAAATGTTGATGAAAGCTTTAAACAGGTGTTGGAACAAATTCATAACATTACTACATCTAACGTTGTATCTGGCGCTATCGGCGAACAGTCACCTGATCCAAACGGCGAACCCATAAAACTGGAGGCACTACCATCGAGGAAGGGTCCCGCTAAAAGTAGCAAGTGTTGCTAGGGCTAGCTTTGTTTCGCTCGCGAGCTGTAAAAAAGTAGATCCAACTCCTAATCCTGTACACTCAAACAAACATTCATCGTCCCTCTGCTAAACTTTAAACTATGACAAGTCGCGCGGGAATGTCGTGAGCGAGTGTTTTAAACAACAGAGTCTTGATATCTTCAGCTTGCCACGTGCTCAGCAGCCTGTCCAATTCCACGTGCGTTTTTGCTATTTGGAAACCTCTTGTCAAGCACACATTCTTGAGAGTGGAGTTGAACCGAGTAAACGGGTGAGATGCCCGGCCTCCCAGCTCGCAGGAGCAAATCACCGAGCCATGCCATGCATCGCTGCCTACGCCTCAGTCACCATCCCCACTATGTTCCGCGCAAGCATTTCTCACCTGCGACCATCCCGTCAAACACTACGACCTAGAAGTCCGCACTCGAGGGTCAACCCAGATGCATCTTTGCGGAAGCGCGTTTTGTCCTGTGTCCAGTCGAGATCGCAGACAAACGACACATTAGTATCTCAACCAGAGTCAAATGCCATACCAGTGCAAAAGCCATGCAGATTGTTTGATCTGCGCGGCTTGCCGATTTCGTACAGCGATGGATGGGAATTACAGCATACTCTTGTGGACGGAATGAAAGGCGATGCGGACGAGCCTGACGCTCTTGTTTTACTGGAGCATGAACCGGTCTATACTTTGGGTACCGCTAGTACGACAGACAACGTTCTTTTTGACGGTGAAGAGCTGCGTCGCGGCCAGGTCAAAAACCGTGATGGTAATGACTCAGCACCGTTGCTCGTTCGTACAGAACGTGGTGGGGAAGTTACGTATCACGGACCGGGGCAATTAGTAGCATATCCAATCCTGAATCTCAACCGACATAAGAAGGACCTGCACTGGTACTTACGCGCGTTGGAAGGAACTGTAATAGACATGTTACAGCGCTTTTACGGATTGGATGCTGGGAGAAAGGATGGACTTTCTGGCGTCTGGGTTGGCGATGACAAGGTGTGCGCGGTGGGGTTGAAGGTGTCCAAGTGGATCACCATGCACGGGTTGGCACTTAACGTCTGTACTGATCTGAAACCTTTTGAACGAATTATTCCTTGTGGCGTGACGGAGCATGGAGTGTCATCAATTCACATGCTGGTGAACGACGAGCAAACGGTGACGATGGAGCGAGCGCGCTTGCAACTGATAGACAGTTTTGAACGAACATTCGGTCCGTATCAAATGATACAAACGCGCGAATTGTAATACAAAAGTGAACAGAGATGGAGCATTTCTAATCTTCAAACAAGCCTCCCGTTGGAATAACACCCGTGGCAACCCCCCACGCCAGGATAATCAAAGGCGTCAACAAAGTAATGGCGCCAATGATAAGCCAAACATCCACTCTGCCCTGATTCTGCTCTGCCCAAGCGTCAGCAAAGCCCTTTGACTTTTGAATAGCTGCAGCCTTCGTAACCTTCTTTTCCCTCACTCCCCGCCGAGGTCCCATACCCTCACCGACCTCCGGCGCGCCTACCATATCGCCCGCTCGTGCGTCTGCAAACACTTCACGCCCGACATCCGCCTTGTTGCGCACCAACTTGCGCTTGGAGCTCGGGTTGTTGGTTACTGGCAACTTCTTCGCAGCTGGCGGTTGCTCGGGTGAATCTTCTGACATGCGCAGCTCGCAGACGGCCGCTCGTCGGCCGCGACGGGAGAGCGGGGGCGGTGTGGTAATGAACGCCATGCTGAAGCGCATCGTGAGTCAAATGAGGACGATGAGGGCGATGTGGCGCGATTAAGGATGATGCGGATGCGGTTGCGATGCATCCGTCGCGCAGAGCGGCTCTCGATGGGGTGTGAGGCTCGGCTATTGCAAAAAATGCAGCTCAAGTTGCAGTCGTTGCAGTGTGCGGTCCGCGCGTCGCCAAGTGCGCAAATCAGCGCGACGCAGGTCTGCAATCTCCGAAAATCGTGCCACCAAGGTTTGGAGACCAACCACGTTGGTCGAGCCCCTGCTTCGTCTCCTCGTCACGACACTGCCGCGCCGCATGCCTTCTCCTTGGCTCATTTTCCGAGGCACATTGTACGAAGAGAGGTCTTTTGCGTGATGAATGCGGCGTTCATCAACGCCCCGCTGCCTGTTCACACGAGTCGTCACTCGCTGGTGAGTCGACGCACAACGCGATGTGTTTCCCGTCGATACGTCGCGATGAACGCGCGGCAAGGGCAAGACATGGTGCAGTACGCGCGCGAACGCGCTCAGGCTGATTTGATGCTGGTACAGAGCTTGATGAGCAATGTGAAAACCGGCATGTTAAGCGCAGTAGCAATCGGTGCAATAGCAACATCATGCCTGCTGCCGGCGTGGGCAGACATACCGAGCTTCAAACCAGACGCTCTACTAGTCGATGACGCTGGACTGATACAAAAGGGAAGTGAGGAATTATTCACGAAGGCCATGACTAACATTCGCGACAAACAAGGATACACAGTGCGCTTCGCCATGGTGAAGAGCATACCGTACGGAGAAACGCCCGATGAATTCGCGTCAGAATTGGCCGAACAATGGCAACTGGAAGGAAACGACGTTTTATTCGTGGCAAGCCCCAAACTAGCAAGGGCTGGCGTTTTCGTGGGAGACAAGGCGAGCTCCAGATTGACGAAGGAGATTGCGGAAAGCGTGGCAAACGATACGTTTGCGGTGGCGGCAGGCGAGGAACGCTACGGTAGCGCCGTTTTGGACGTAAGCAACCGTCTGATCCCAGTGCTCAGTGGCGAGGAGGACCCTGGCCCGCCGGAAGTTAAGATCAGAGAAGTAGTTCAGACGTACAAGACCAAGGCCGAGACTAAGAACGACCGTACCAAGTACATAGCCGTCGTGGTTGTGGTGCTGGTCATCAGCTTCGTAGCGCCGTTGCTTCAGACGTATTGGTATGTGCGCGACGATTGACAACTTACCTTGCGTCCTTTTGTAAAAGTTTGCCTCGCCACGTGGCGCGCTGCGTCGAGCTCCGTGCATCGCCGCAGATCAGCCACTCTCGTCCTCAGACTGTCCAACCGTCGCCATCTCTGCGTGGCGAGTCCACTCGCACACCTCTGTCCTCAGTTCTCGACCGTGACGCTGCGGACATGGCGTTCATCTCGCCGCTTCCGTGCTATACTGGGTCAACAACGCGAGGGCGCGCCGTCTGCCTCACGCGCAGAGCGACTTTCACCACACATGCGCCGCGCGCGTCGCACGTCATCCGACGTGCACTGCGAATGGATGCTGCCGGTGAAGGCATTTACGCACCAACAACCAAACCGAGTGATGTGCGCGTCGTGATCTTCGGCGCAACGGGCTATATTGGGCGGTACGTCGTGTTCGAATTCGTCAGACAGGGATATCAGGTGGTGGCGTTTTCGCGGGAACGATCCGGTGTGAAGGGCAAGAACAGCGCACAGGACGTGCGCAATGACTTTAAAGGAGCCACGGTTGTGTTTGGCGACGTGACGAATGCAGGCGATGTTGCGCGTGCGTTCGAGTTTGGTGACGAACAAGGTACCAGCACAAAACCACTATCCACGGTGATGGTGTCGTGTCTGGCATCTAGAACGGGAGGTATTGCCGATTCAAATAAGATTGATTACGAGGCGACGTTGAACACATTGCAGCAAGGCCGGAAAGCAGGCGCGTCCCATTTCATTCTTCTTTCGGCCATATGCGTTCAGAAGCCCCTATTGGAGTTTCAACGCGCAAAGCTCAAGTTCGAAGCAGAGCTACAACAACTTGCCCAGCAAGATGACGCGTTCAGTTACAGCATCGTTCGACCGACTGCGTTCTTCAAATCTCTGGCGGGACAGGTTGAGCGTCTGAAAAAAGGCGCTGCATACGTGATGTTCGAGGACGGAGATCTTTGCAAGTGCAACGCAATATCCGAGGCGGACTTGGCTCGCTTCATGGTGGAATGCGCAGGCGACAGTGCTAAACGTAATGAAATCTTGCCGGTTGGCGGCCCGGGGGAAGCTGTGACCCCGAAGCAACAAGCTGAGTTGCTCTTCAGACTGATAGGCCGGAAACCAAAGTATCAGAGATTACCTATTGGTCTGATGAACGGTGCCATTGGGTTTTTTGATTTTCTGGCAAAGGTGTTGCCATTTATGAACGACGTGGCGGAGTACGGTCGCATTGGCAAGTATTACGCGGTGGAAGACATGGTAGGGCCTTCGTTTGGGTCGGATACTTTGGAAGAGTTTTTTGAAAAAGCGGTCGGGGAAGGCGGCATGGTCGGGCAGGAACTCGGCGACGCCTCTTTCTTGTGACTGTTTGTAGCAGCAGGGAATTGCCTGCATCTCAAAATGGCGGGCACGCCTGTGATGGAGGTGATGGGATGGCCGGCAGACGGCGTGATGGGGGATGGGGTTGAAGTCTCGTTGGCACTGGTTGGGTGCAGCAGTCGGTGAAGATGTGCTGGCCTCATCAGCGGTTGTAAACGGCGCATCAAGCCAGACGCATGCAAGTGGTGCTTGTTCCACGGCGTTCGATAGCGCTTGCGCACGCGAGCGCGCGGCACCGGAAATGCAGAGACGCGGTCGCGGCGCAGAGCGACAGAAGCGGCGGCGCGTCGGGCGGCATGGCGGCGGCAGTGGCGCGTCGACGGCGGCTTCATGTTCGCCGCACCTTGCGCTTTCCGCGTGAAATGCTGGCCACCCGCCAGTCGCGAGGCGCGGCGTTGTCCTTCGCAGCGCGGAGCGGTCTCGAGCCGCGTGCGGCGCGCGTTTGAAATTTCAAAATGGGCGTTTCGTGTCGCCAGCTGTTTTTAAACTTGGTGCGCGCAAATTGTGTTTAGGTCTGTGTGACAGGTGACCAGCGGATGTCGCCGTTGCTCAGCAAACTTTCCACTTTGTGCGCCGCTTCTTCCCAAACCTTTGCGCTTCCGAGTCTCACAGCTCCAAATCTGAAAATGGATTCCCAACCGAGCATCGACCGCCCGTCCGAGCTTCAGCAGCCGCCGCAACAGCCCTCCGATCCGCTTCCCCTCGACCCGCTGTCCGCGTCGCACGCGGAAAAGGTGTGCCAGCTCATCATCTCCGCCATAAACGAAGCCGCTATCAGCTTCGAACGTCACCCAGCTCCGACCGCTACCCTCGCACCGCATCAACAACATCTCCACACCTTTCTATCCTCTCTTAAACCCTCGCTGTCGAACAACCTCAGCCTGTTGCAACTCTACCTTCAAACCAACATCTTCTCGCTTCCGAGCAATTTCTCCACCGCCACATCGCTCCCCTCTTTGCTCTCTTCCGAAGCTACTCTCAAATCTAACCAGCAGAAGATCAGTTCCCTCGATTCTCAAATCTCATCTCTGCGAGCCAAAATCCACAACTACGACAAGGCCATCCAGCAAACCACCGCGAGGAAAGACTATCATGCCTCTCAAAACTCCACATTATCAACCGTACGAATCGAAAACCTTGCCTCCTCCTCCGAGCTTATAGAGAAAGTCACTCAGTCCATCAAGTCTTCATCCACGGATCTCAGCGCCACTATCACATCAATATCCTCCAGCAATCAAGTGCACAGCAACAACAAGCTCATTTCCGCCGCCGCTGCTGCTGCCTCTCACCTAAGGCAACCAAATGCCGTCAAACCCACAGCAACAGCTACTTTTCAAAGCGACTCTTTAATCGCTCACGATGAACATGGCCCGCTGACAACGACCACTATGCCGCCGGTTACCAAGATCTTCAACACACCACCAAATCAACAAGCAAGAGATGATCAAACCCCTCAAATATCCTATCTTCAAGCTCTTTTGCACGACTGTCAATGAGCGCTTCACACTAGATGCACCGCCAGTTTAGAGTATCACCACGTACCACCGTTCATTCAGATTAAAACGTGTCCGAGTATGCTTGTCATCTTACGCTAATCGAATGTTTCTCCGGCTTGATCGTGTGTGATCTGCCGTTCAACACCTGTTACCCGCGAACACGGTTTCGTTTCACCCTATCAGATGTGAACGTGAACGGTTATACAATACGTCACTCATCGAGCGATGAGGATCCTTATTGTGTAAAGTTAGAGCTGGCGGGCTTGCAACCCGAAACCTCGTTGACTTGCTAGAAGATGTTCAAGTCTCATGGCTCGCGTCTATGGCGGTCG
Organism: Gracilaria domingensis; assembly: GCA_022539475.1. NCBI lineage: Eukaryota > Rhodophyta > Florideophyceae > Gracilariales > Gracilariaceae > Gracilaria > Gracilaria domingensis. Next base: position 609,651 of record VCMS01000005.1, read on the forward strand.
ATAAACATTCGGAACAACGAAATCGTTCTCCATTTTATCGTAATGCCACTCCGCATTCACAAGAATTGAGCAATTGCCATAATCGCGAACCCGTGCTCGGGAAGAAGCTGCTCCTCATCGCAGAACAACATAACGAACGTTCATAAACAACAATGTATATTTTTTTGGTCTTTTTCTACTTTTCCAAGTGCGTCTCCTTCAGAAACAGAACACAACCTTCCAGCAACACACCACTAAAGTAAAAAACCCTGTATGATCCAACATCAACTCACATGATGATCACATAATTATGTACTACATTCACAGACAGGCGACTAGGTGAATTAACCGACCATCAAGCACAAAGCCCTGCGTCAACAAACAAACAAATGAAGCGCATACACCCTGCATTTTTCAACATGCTCATGCGTCACAAATCATAAAAGGTAGAACACCAAGACATTTAAACTGCACTTTGTCCCTATTACTTCCTCTTCCGGTCAGTGGTCTGAAAGACTTGCGGTTTAGTCGGTTAGTAAAAACAATCAATGCATTACGTAGGCCTAGGCTTGAGCCGACCCTTGAGCCTGATCCCCTGGTGATGCAGCGTGCTCACGCAATACCGATACAGCTTCTTCCACCCGCTCAGCTAAAATCTCAGGCGAGTCTAGCAAGTGTAGGATGTCTGAGTTCTCCATGTCCAGCAGCATTCCCGTGATCTTGCCTCCCAATCTTGGTTGCATATCAGTGATCAATGGGTACAGTCGTTCACCCAACATCTGCTTCTGTTGCTGCGGAGTGGCATTGGCAAGCATCTCAATTGTGAGAGGCTGTTGAGCAGCGGCAGCGGCAGCAGCGGCAGCAGCAGCAACGGGATCTGAGGCCGGAGATGGCGCCATAACCTGTCCGTTGGCTGGTGCAGTTGGCGCCGGAGCCTGCCCGTTCGGAGCAGCGACCACGTTACCGTTTCGAGCTCCTGGCGGGTACTTGTACTGCTGCGGTACCTGACCAACCCCATTCGGTCCTGCACCCGGGCGCGCGACAGGCGCTCCACGAGGGGGAACCATAGCAGCAGCAGCAGCAGCAGCAGCATTAGGTGCAGCACCAGCGGCCATTGGACCTCCACGTTGGCGGTTCTGACGCGGTTGCCGCGGAGTTCCCATCTGGAATGGGTGCATGTTCATGACAGGAGCAACTCCTGGTTGACCCCTTCCCATAGCCATGTACTGCTGCATGGCTGGGTTTCCTCTTCCGAACGGTGCGTTTCCTCTACCGACAGGTGCCATGTATTGGGGAGCCATTGGGGCTCCGTTTCTAGGTAGGGCCATGGCACCCGGCACTTGTGCCATATTTGGCATAGCCTGCTGATACATGTATGGAGAAGGCTGAGCATACATTGCTCCGGGTGGGAGTCCGCTAGGGTTAATTCTGTTCATTGCCCTCTGAGCCTCCAGTTGTGCACGACGCACCTCTTTGCGCTGAGCAAGTGCAACATATATCGGTTTAAGTCCAACCATGCGGCCGTTGAGTTCAGTTACAGCCTTGGTTGCTTCCTCGGGTTGAGTGAAACACACAAACCCGAATCCTTTTGAGTAGCCTTTGTCGTCACGCATGACCTTGGCAGACGTGATGGTACCGTATGGCGAAAACTCAGCTCGGAGGCGATCATCGTCGATGTCATCAGACAGATTTTTAACGTAGAGGTTAATCCCTTGATACTTCTGTGAGCGCTCAGCTCGAAGCATCTCATACTTGTTGCGAAGTTCCGCCTCACGAACAGACTTCTTCTGAGCAGGGCAGACAGTGAGGCGCTTCGATCCGATCTCTTTGTCGTGCATTTCATCGACGGCGCGCTTCGCCATTTCCGGGGAGGCAAAGTTGATGAAAGCGAAACCTCTTGGGGAATCATCGTCATTCTTTGCGATATGGATGGATGTGATCTCACCAAACTGGGAGAAGAGATCACGAAGAGCTTCTTCGTTGCACTTGTCATCTTCAATGTTCTTGACGTACACATTGGTGAAGATCTTGTTGATCTGCCCGGCGGCCTCACGCTCACGCTTGTTGAGGAACTTCCCAACGTAGACCTTTCGACCGGCAAGCAACTTGCCGTTGACTTTGTCAATGGCGGCCTGCGCCGCTTCCTGAGTCTCAAAGTGGACGAAGCCATGACCAAGACTTTGTCCGCCGTCATCAGTGGCCACTTTGCAACTGAGGATCTTTCCAAACTGGGAGAAGGTGTCGTACAAAGTCTTGTTGTCGATTGATTTGTCCAAGCTCTTGACAAAGATGTTGCCAGCGCCGGATCGGCGTGAAGAAGGATCTCGAATCATCCACATCATCCTCAGCGGCTTGTTTTTTGTGATCGGGCTGGAGTAGTAGTTCATAGTCTCCAGGGCATGTTCAGCATCGGCAGTGTTGTGGAAGTTGATGTAAGCATAGCCCAAACTACGTCTGGTGACGACATCGCGACAGACGCGTATGGACTGCACGGGGCCAAGTGCCTGGAATATCTCGAAGAGGTTGGCCTCCGTGATGTCTGGGTGCAAGTCGCCAACATAGAGCGACACACTATGTGGTGCCGAATTAGCGGCCGAAGACGCTGCCGCAGCCGCACTGTTCGGGTCGGCCGTGGTGGCGCCCTCCACCGCCGGTGGAACCGCAGCCGCAGTGGTGCTCTGCACGCTGGCCTGGGGATCCACGGGCTTGGAGTCGGCCGGGGCGGCAGCGGGATCTCCTGCGGGTGCGGTGGGCATGGACGCCGCGGGTGCGGCGCTGTTCACGGAGGTGTCGGTGTTGGGCACATCGTTAGTGGGGGGGGTCACGTTCTGCTGCGTGGTAGCCGTTTCTGTAGCCATTTGGATTAGGTGGACGTGAGAAGAACAAAAAGGACGAAGGGCAGTGAGGGTGCTGAGAAGAAAGCGGCGGAGACGTCGGCGTTGCCGAAGCAAAGAGAATACGGCGTAAAGGGAGGAGAAAGGCTCCTTTCACAGCAGAAGAGGGCGGCGCGGACGGGCGACGACGGACGCATTTGAGCGCGCGGCGGCGGACTGCGCGTCCGACGCACGACGACGGCGTAAGGCCCCGTTCGGGGCCGGGGCGGTCCCAACCGTCTGTAAGCCAGAGCTGCACTTGCGCTTCAAGCTACGGCGAGCTGTCCACGGCGCCAAGGAGCAGACGTCGACCACAAACGTCAGCGCTCGTCCACCTCCGCAGCGCTCCCCTGACACTCGTACAAAGAGGCCGATGGCGGCCCGTGCGCCCTCATTCCCGCTGCTTTCGCCCACCGCGCATTCGCTCCCGCCTCCGCTCAAGCGTCGGAAGTGTTTGACCATCGCCGTCGATCCCCCCATGGCTGCCGCCGCTCCGCCCTCCATGGACATTATCTCGCCCGCCAGCCCGATGGGGCTGCGCCTCTCCTCCGACGTCAACAAGGCCGCCACCGTCTTTCTGTCGCATGTGCGTCGCACCTTCGCGCGCTTCCCTGTTGACTATACGGGCGAGCTAGTGCGCTTGCTGGATGATATCGCTACTTTCACCTGCTCCGCCGCCGCGTCCGTCTCGTACGACCCGCAATCTGAGCAGGACACTCCGGCCACCATCAAGCAGCTGTATCGCATGCTTGCCGCCGATGGCTACTGCTGTATCGTACTCGCCAAGGGCATGGATCAGCCCCTCACCTTCGATGACTCAGTGCTGCACGGGAACTACGTCGTGTGCGTGTCGCCGCTCGATATGGACACTTGCGGTGCCGACGAGCGCGGCATCGCCGGCATGGCGTTCTCCGTTTTCAAGCGCCGCTCGTCCACCTCACTGCCCGGTCGTGGAATTGACCTGCAACAAAAGCTTGGAGATCAGGTCGCTGCTGGGTACGCATCCTTCAGCTCCGCCACCACATTGTATTACACCATGGGTCATGGGGTGTACTCCTTCGTACTCCACCCCGTTGCGCTTCAATACTTCTTGCAGCCAGCTATGCGCCTAGCACTTGCAGACAATCCCACCGTCGTGTACAGTGACCGTGCCTTGTTGCGCTCTCCCGAGCATATTGCCGCTTCACTGGCGAAGCTTGTCGATAAGCTGTGTTGCTCAATGTTTACAACTGGTTGCCTTGTAGGCGATGTTCATCAGTTTTTGCAGACTGGTGGGCTTCTGGTGGCTGCCAATGTACACCTCATGTGCGAGGCCGCGCCGTTCGCATTCCTTGTTGAGCAGTGCGGCGGTGTTGCCACTGATGAGTACGGCACCAGCGTTCTTGACATGGCCATTACTGAAGATCATAATGTCACCATCACATTGGTTCTTGGAACCACAGACAGCCACAAGAACCTTGCCTTGCAGCCTGAAGACCATGCCAACGGAATTGATATTGTGCCCCTGAATGGCAAATCGCATTGACTCTTTTAATCATCGCGCTGCATTAATATCGTCCTACGTCATCTGAACCGCTTCATTTGCCGTGCTCTGCAGCGAAGACGTGGGCCACGTCGATTATTGCGACATGTTTAACCACGTACGCCTCTTGGTGAATGGTTACTGTGTTACTTACGTACAATGCTAATATGGGAGAAGGGAACCCACCTTCTTATGAGACCTGTTTCGCATGAAGCTTTCGGAGTCCTTTGCTCCTATCCTTCATCGGAAGAGCTGCGCACACCTCGACTGAAAAAGGTGGCTCCGTCGCTCTATTTTGGTATTTCTCCGTAAAACATACAGTCTTACCTTCGTATCTACCTTCATACCTTGGTATTACTGTGTCCCCACCGGGGTTAACAGAACAGAACTGTGTTCTCAGATCCTGAAACTTAGTACATGTACAATACATTAACATATGTAGCAAGATCCATTTGTTCTTCTAGTGTGTTTGCGCTTAGTCGACCCCGCCGCCCTTCCATTGCGATCGAGAGATAAACTTTGGACTCTGTTGGTGAGAAGCCTTGTTTGGGTGGCACTGAATCTAGGATCCATGGGGTAAATGATTAAGATCACACCAAAGGCACAATGTAGACAGAGAGAGAGAGAACCTTATTGACTCCTTGGGACTTCACCAGCAAACATATACTGATTTCGCAATGCCTGCCTGTTTCATGCCTTTGTCTATAGTGCTCATGTGTCTGAGGGACACGCTGCCGTACTCTCTGGCCGTACTTCGTGACGATAAGATTATCGTTTTTCGACAATCGACGATAACCTAAACCGTTATCTTTTCGCATGTGCGTTGAGATCGTCGACAAAGTAGACGACAACTGGTCGTTAATATGAACTGCTCCTCACATTTAGTTCCGTTCATGCGCGGCGTTACACCCTAAACGACGGGTAGGAATCAAGAAGAACATCTCTCCGTTGAAACACAGCGCTGGTGTTCTTTTTGGCCGTTTGCCTGAACAGCTGAAACAGACCTGTACCTAGTGGTATCGGCACTCCCATAATGATTCTCTCAGAGACTCCTGAGATTTGATCCTCCTTTGAATGAATGGCTGCATGAAACAAGTGCTCAACTGTCATCTCAAAACTTGCCAACATCAGTGTTGAGGTTCTCATCTTCTGTATTCCGAAACGAGTGATACCCAAAACTGTCCCGCTTGAGGTCATACAATCTGCTAGAAGCTTGAGGTGATGGCTATCCACTGTGAGACCATGCGCTCCAAGTGTAGTTTGCATCTCATGAAGAATGGAATGTCTGTTTCCGCAACATGCCATAATGAAATCGGACGTCAGATATACTGACTTGTGAATGGAAACTATATTGTCGTTCTCTTGTAGTCTAAAACTTACCTTGCTCCCTCAATCCCCAACGTCTTCTCCATTGCCATGATGTGATTACATGAGACCTTTGTCCCATCAACACCCGGTGTTACCATAATATCTGCGATGTTTTCCGACGGAATTTCCAGTTGATACTCAGGAGAACCTCCAGCACTGCAGTCACTGATAACGGCCCTGGACACGGAACTTATACCACATACTGAAACATGCGGTAACTGCAATTTCAGTGATTGCAGAAGATGATACGGGTGGAACTCCATGATTTTCCGTCTTCCTTCCTTTGTTCTGTTCTGAATACTCATTTCCCCGAAACTTATGTCCTTGACGAAGGGATTAATCCTCAATTTGTCCGGCCGCAATATCAGAACATCATCTCGTGTTACTCTAAGCTTGGAGAAGGAGTGCCGCACAATCCTTTCAGCCACAGATTCAATGGTAATGTCTAATTGCAGGGTATGTATTGTTCTCATGTCCAGTTGTACCGAAATGTAAGCATAAGGACCTCTATAGACCTCTTTGATGTGTTTCACTACTCCTCCCAAAGTTGTGCTCTCCACTCGCCCCTTCACAATACGTGCGGACTTTACATCCGTATTCCAAACGAGTGGAGCAATTGTCACCGGAGTCGAAATCGTTTTGCTAGCATTGATAATTTCTTTAAGTCTGGGAACTCCCTGGGTGATACTCATAGTTGTGGTCCCTGCGAAATGGAACGTCTTCAATGTCATCTGCGTTCCAGGTTCTCCAATACTTTGAGCACCTATGGCACCAACCGCTGTGCCCGGTTCAATAGCTGCGCGACGCGTCTTGGCTTGAACTTGACGCAAAAATTCCTTCACTTGCGATCTTCTCAACTTAAAGTTCCCAACGTGGCTAACTTTCTTCAAGAACTCAGCAACTTCAGTTAGACAATGATCCAATCCCCCTTTATTTTCTTCTTGCTCTCCATTTGGTAAAAGCTTAGCATCCAACAAGTCCTCTCTTAAGTCATTTACGAGTTCTTCACCCTGGAACCCTATTTCGAAAGGACTGAGAATGGGGTCATCTTCATCTTTCAGGGCACAGGTCACGGCATCCATCGTTCTTTCGAAGTTCACAGGCTTCCCAAGATCGGTTTCCATCTGTAGAGGATCTAGACCATCGTCTCCATAGCACATCTGGACAACTGCACCGTCACTGGAGCGAACAGTTGAGTCATATTGCACGCTCAGATCTTCGAGCGCTTTTACCAAGCGTCTCTGCATGTACCCTGTTTCAGCTGTCTTCACAGCTGTATCAGTTAGCCCTTCTCGACCGCTTTGTGCATGCATAAAGAATTCTGTTCCCGTCAAGCCGCTGAAGAAACTGTTTGCAACAAACCCTCTTGCGAGTGGTGCAAGTGCTGGGAGGCCGAGCTCGAAATGTGGAAGGCATCTCCCAAAGAAGCCTTCAGGAGCGCGTTTTCCTCCAATTACCTGCTGTCCCACACAAGCAATCATCTGGGCAATGTTAAGGTCAGAACCTTTTGAACCGGCTAACGCCATAGTGAGCCCCGCGTTTGTGTGGACATCTAAACCCGCTTTACAAGCATCAGCTGTCTTCCGCCGCAAACCGTGCAACTCTTTCATCAACTTTGCTTCTAGAGTTTCACGAGCTGTACATCCCGGTTGTAACTCAAGTTCCCCGCGTTCATAAGCAAGCATAATTTCTTTGCATCTTCTGTCACTCTCTCGAATATAAGTCGCCTTAGCTTTTCTCAACGATGATGAAGGCATGACGTCATCTACACCAATAGAGAATGCCCCGTCTGCAAGCCATCTTGCTCCAAAACGGGCAATGCGGTTCATCGCAAACGCAGCGGCCTCATTCCCACATTCCCTTGCAAGAACGTAAAGAACAGACTTCTTCGACCCATCACCTAAAGACTTCTTTCCCAGTTGGCCACACATAAGTTCTCCTCCTCGGAAATACACGTATGTGTCCCGTGGACACATACCCGGAAATTCTCCCGGAGGAATGAGATCTTTCTTATGACCCTTTTCAGCTACTTCTGTCGTGACGTAGGCCATACTGGGTTTCAGAACACCAGTATCACGGAACCTTTCATTTGGATTGTATACAGCATGCGAGTGAGCACCAGCAGACCGTGCAGCACTCTGGATCAACGCAGAATAGAGCTGCTTGCCCGTCCACATCTCCACGGGTTTTACAATTGCTGGAGGTGGGAGAGGGATAGTAAACTCCGCATTGGAGACCATGGCCGCCACCCTTGAAAACTCAGATCTATCCATGAACATATTCTTACTTGTGAGCAAATACGAAGCCGTAATGAAATCTTGAGTTGCCGCTACAAGAGGTTCTCCACTTTTTGGAGTGCATATGTTTCGTACCACTCCCATCAGCTCCAAGGCCTCCGTTCGGGCTTCCTGCGTTTGGGGAACGTGAAGATTCATTTCATCCCCATCGAAATCAGCATTGTATGGGGCACATACACACTCATTGAAACGAAACGTCCGATGAGGTGATATCTTGACTTTGTGTGCCATGATTGATATACGATGAAGACTTGGCTGTCGATTAAACAGCACAATATCACCATCTAGAAGATGGCGTTCGACAATTGTTCCTGGGACCAAATCTCGTGCGAGTTTCTCGCGATTACCGTACTTGAGAAACTTTCTCGTTCCATCCGGAAACTCGACATGGTTCGCACCAGGGTACTTCTGCATTCCGTTCCGTATCAGATTTTGAAGCAATTCCATATTGAACTTTGTTGCTCGTTCGGGGAAGGTTAATATCTTCGCTACATGAATCGGGACCCCAACCTGGTCAATGCGAAGATTGGGGTCGGGTGAAATAACAGTTCTGCCAGAGAAATCAACACGCTTTCCAGAAAGATTACCACGAAAACGTCCCGTCTTACCTTTCAATCGTTGACTGACCCCTCGCAGAGACTTTCCTACTCCTTGTTGTAGGGGCAACCCCGGCTGTTCTGAGTTTATATACCGCGCGACTTCAAATTGCAAGTGATCCCAGCTTTCATATATGTTTGAGGGTGTTCCCCCCTTTTCTAGTAATTGAGTTATGACCGTGTTCATATGCACTATTTCTGCTGCCTTCATCGTCAAATCATCTTCATTTGATCCCGCAGCCGGATCAGAGCAAACTGAAGGTCGAATACACAAAGGTGGAACGGGAAGGTATTGCACCAAAAGACGTTCAGGTCTTCCAAACTCAGGGTTCATGTCTAGAAGCTTTACGTCTTCTGCTATAATGTTCTTGAACAAATTCAAGACGCGCATGGGGTTGAGACTGTCTGCGCTTTTCGGCAAATGCTTTCTCAGGTCGGGGTTCTGCGAGGCTGCCATCTCAAACACCGGATCAAAAACAGGAGCATTCTCTTCTGTTTCCTCACTTTCATCCTCATCGTCTTCTTCCTTTTTCTTCGACGGGGGTTTGTTATCAAGCGGATAATGCATAATCCTCAAAACCGAAGTTTTCTTCACGACCCCGTTTCTTCTTCCGCAGTAGAGGCAATCTTTTACCCTCTTCGCCTTTCCCCAGATCTCATGATGCAGAGACGTCTTTACTTTGCTCTTCGCAAGTCTCTGCAAATACCTCTGTCTCGTATCATCACTTAGCATAACGCGAGAACAATACTTGCAAATCATTTGCAATATCTTCAGTGTAGCTTTGAAGTAACCTGCATGAAAGACTGGCAAGACAAGCCTTATGTATCCAAAATGTCCAATGCAAAGCTCTTGTTTCTGATTACATGTTTCGCACATCGCATTCTTGTCAATTGCTCCCAGTCGCGGATCAAGGGCTCCGCCTCTAACTTGAGAGCGGTCCCGCTGGTCATATATCTCTCGGTTATTGACAACGATATGGGCATTGGATGCAATCTCCTCGGCAGAAGCGACTCCAAATTTGATAGCTTTGATTCGATTGGGAGCTGCTGATTGCTCGACTGTGTCTTTCTTTTTCGTCACACGAGGGGGTCGAACTCTAAACAAGGTTGGGGGAGGAGTTGCCCCGGTGTTGTCATCCTCCGCATGAACCGGCGTTTCTGTGCTCATGATGATATGCAAGTGTACAAAAGATAAGCGTGCTTGTTTTGAATGTAATAAGAACACCGAATCGAGTCTCCGATTTCAATACCAGAAATTCGAAAAGGTCTTGCAGCTGAATCTCTCGCTACCTAACCCCGTAGATCTCTGGCAACTTGAACGCTTTCTTGATATCATGTGGTACTGATTTAATACAGTAGCAAAAGACGCTTGTGACTGAATCAGCGATCAACTCGAGTTCTAGGGAGCCTGCCGCAGATTTTCGGGGACGCGCTCCGTCCCCGTTTTGGTGTTTGAGTGTCGTAAATGCCTGGAGTTGGACGCTTGAAAGACTTTTCCGAGGTTGATCTGTCGTCTTCCATAAAGGTGAAAGGCTTCGCTGGATCTATTCCGGGAATAGATACGTGTAGATAGAAATTAATCGGAAAAAAGCAAAAACAGTGCATAATATGCATATTACGGCTAATGACCAAGCAGCCGATGCTGCTCCTGAGGGCGGTCTACAGCAGAATGTAGATACGCAACAGCGTTGCGGCAACACACCCTCGTTCAGCGCTCTCGCCAAATAGCAGCCCAACTTGTCCGGTAGAAGAGTGCGGGGCAGGATAATATCCTATTATGCAAACAGCAGTTGGCTCGGGATTTCAATATCTAACCTATCGCCCGACAGCTTTGCAGTAGTTTTCGATACAATGATTCCGGTCTATACCCCAAACTGCAAGCATACAACTTCGATGAGCCAATCTAACTTTCAGCGATCACCGACATTTGCATTCGCAGTTCCACTGAGTCTAAAAACATCACGAACAAAACATTCGGCGGCACTCAGTCGAACATTGAACCGAGTTTCAGTTTTGCCGCATGCGAAACATTGCAAGAGAGCGCGAAGTCACCACCCGACTGTACCCATCAACTGTGCTACGTTAAATGACTCCAATTCTGTCCAAGCGCCTTCTGCAACATTCACATGGTCTGTAGGACACTCTAGACGCCAAGAGCCTCTTGACGCACTTCAGGAGGCTCTTGCGCGAGCAGGAAACACGTTCGTCGCGATGCAACGGCCAATTTCGATTGCCTTCGTTTTCATCAACTCATCATTCGAAAACAATCGTGGTGCAGACATGTCACGTGTTGTGCAGACAGTCAAGAAAACTTTGGCCATGAAGAGACTAATAACGCCGGAAACTAAGATATTCGGGTCTACTTCTGCGCGGTATATCGAATCTGACCAGGAGGCGTCTGCTTCAGTTGCACTGGCGCACTTCCCAGAAGCGACGGAACTTAACACATTCTACATTGACGACCAGAACGATTTTGATATCGATTGGAAACAAAACCAATGGCATGATTTGGTCGGCATTCCACCGAGTGCAGACCGTCACCTTCACATATTTATGCTACAACACCCAGATTATGAACAAATGGAAGACCTTCTTTCAGGCTTAGACTTTTCGTACCCAGGTGTTCAAAAGTTTGGGGCGGCGGCTGGGAAGACCAACGCTCTACATGAATCTTATCTGTTTCATACGAATGGTTCTGCGATGACACAAGGCGTCATCGGCCTGGCGTTTTCAAGTCCGGATGTACAGATGGACGTCATGGTTGCTCAAGGGGCGCGAGGGGTTGGTCCACTGTTGGAAGTACTTGAAGTCAAGGATGGAAACGAAATAGTGCGTGTCCGAGAGGTAAACACCCCGGGTGCAACAGTGGCCCCGCCTATGGTCCTTCTCGACATGTGGGCAAACACAGATAACATATCTTTTGATGATAGGATGCGAGCAAGAGAGTATCTGTTGCTCGGCGTTGAGGTGTCGGACATCGCAGATATGGCGCAGTCATCCATTTCCGGCTCTCGCGATAAGAAGAAGACACCTGAGAGTCAGAAACCTGTAGAAATGGTAATTCGCAAAGTCGTAGGATTCAATGAAGCGACAAATTCTCTTGGGGTTGAAGGTGATGTACGATTGGGTGCCCGAGTGCGCTTCCAGATTCGCGATGATGAGGCAGCACGTGCGGAACTCAATTCGTTGTTTAATAAGATGTCGCTGGAGGCATCCTCTAAAGCCATGGAAGGCATGTCTTTAATGGGAGCTTTACTTTTAGCAGACTCTGAAAGAGGTGCGAGTCTGTATGGAACCGCAGCACCAGATGCTGATCGTGTGATGTTTATTGATCGTTTTCCAGTGCCCCTTTCTGTACTTGCCTCGGATCGTCAGATAGGTCCGCTCCCTGCTGGAGGGCTGCTTGGGGCGGCTGGAAACACGTTCGCTCTATCGGCATCGGCGCTGTATGTGACTTTCTACGGACGCACTGACAATGGAATGCAGTAGGAAATCTGACTGGGAATTTCATCTTCATCCCTCAAGAGTCTTGTCGAGATTGTCTTACCACTGGTAAGTTACTAGTGGCACATATGGCTTGATAAACAATTTTTTCAAATGGTTCTTGTGTAAGGCTAGTACTGAAGTATGGCTTCTCAGTTCGACGGTACAAGCTGGATTCTCAAAGAGAAGGTGATCATGACCTTCTCTTCGAGATTCCATCTTGAGGTCATTATCGAGTTACAACGGCAGGGGAAAACGTCCCCTGAGAAGGGAATTACAATAATAAGGCCTTCATTTGGTTGAGTCCAAATTTGTGGCATATTGACGACATTGGCAAACTTTTGAAACCCTGAAAGACTAAGGGAGTGGTTAATCTTATGCTGTTCACATTACAAACTATAACTTACATAATGTATCGATCATATCCACTTGGACGAACTCTTCCCAGATTCCATCGAAACCACGTGCACTTTGCATATGTCATGCACACGTAGCCTTTTAATCGTCTATCGCCATTTTTAGACGTCTACAAAGTTCATGAACCCTGATTCGAAAATCGATAGTGATACAGATGTATTGCTGCACATAATATGTTATGTAGTCTCCGACCATGTGTCAGGAACTTCAAATACATACCAATTCGTCAAATTGAAACGCTAGTTATGCTTGTCTTCGAACAAGCTTCATCCAGAGTCGTGGTAATGATCCAGAGTATGTTTGAGCAACAGACGCGTCAGCACTTGCACAGTTTATAGACATAGGCTCCCCACAATAATATGGTAGAGATTGAAGAAAGACAACGATGGGAAGGTATATGAACTAACCACAAGAAATGTGTCAGGCTGGTCGTTCATTCGCATTCCAGTCTTGGAACTCTCAAAAGAGCATATAAAAGTTTCCCTTGCTTAGTACTTCCATGTCCCTACTACCCCCAAGTCTGAGTGAGCGGTCTTGGACGTAACACACTTGACAAACCCGCACAACATAACTCAATACGCAGCCAACCGACCGAAGCAGGTCAATTTCGTTCAGGTCAAACAATTCTGCATTGACCTCTTGGACCAAATAGCAGGACACTTCAGCACTTCAGAACGCGCATTTCAGTCCCAAATTGCGAGTGCCTCTGGAGGAAGTAGAGACTCATGCGTTGGAGTCGCTGGCGTTCCCCTTTCGGAGATTTGACTTTGGTATCAATGTGTTTCGGGTGTGTATGCTGTTGTGTTCTAGTCAAGGACATGGAAGAGGATCTCGACAGGGCGCGGGGTGTGGTAGACCTTGTCCTGAAGGTAGCAGAATGTTCAGAATTCAGCTCTTCATCGTCCTCGATGCCACCGGCTCACACTAAGTACAAACCAAACGGTTCTAGAAGCTAGGATTGGGCGTGATTTGGAGCTTTTGGTGGTCTCCTCTGGCTGTTCGTGTTGTCGACAAACAACTTGTTCGCCGGCTCGTCAGAACTTAATTGGTACGGAGACGAAGCAGAGCTTCAACTTGATGGGGAAGAATTTTCATCCTCCATCAGAAAGTGGGAAGGGTCGATCAGCTGTTGAGTGGTCGGTATAGATGGAAGCGAGTCCTGCGCGCGAGATGAATCCGCGCCTACCGATTGCGTTAGTAATCTGTCAAACGCGTTCAAGTCGTCTTGTGATTCTAGTTCTGGTACAGGTTCAGGAACAACCATGATGTTGGAAAACCGGTCCACGGTGACATCGGCCCAGTCACGATCACCAGGGCTGGAAGCTAGTTCCTTTCGTCTCCGAAAGCTGTCTATCTCCACAGCCAGCGCAGTCATTTCATCAGCGCGCTGGTCACCTGCAGTTAGCGCACGAACCTCTTCAGTTGCTTTCGCACCAACAATGCCTGCGAGGCCTATGCCACATGAAACGATAAGATGGTTCACAAGCTGCGGAAGTGCGTTTCCTGTATCAAATGACATGGTAGAAGCTTGTAGCCGGCGGGGACGCCTTTCTCGGCACAACCGAGGTCGTATCGATGACGGCAGCAACACTGGCGCGTTTGGCACAAACCCCCAATTACTTCTGTTGCCACTTGCCATTTTGGTTCCTGACTAGAAGGTGTGTCGGAGTAGCTTAGAGAGGAAATAGGGTGAACGAAGTTGTGAATTGGAGCTCTAACTCCGAAGACCTGAACCCGAAGCACGGGCGCAGGACCTGAAGGAAGCGGATGATTTTGTAAGATAGTTTTATGGCTGGATATCTCCCAAAGCGGTCACCGCGCTGAAATGCTCCTTTCAGCTACACGTACTATGATGCACGGAAACGTTACATTTTATCATGCACTGCGCCCGAGGCGTGATGAGTTCATGTTTCGCTTCGTTTCCATCTCGCGCAGATGGCCCCGCTTTGCCGTTGCCGGGAACTTGCTCCTCTGACGTTCTTGACCCCCTATTTGCCTCCTCGTCTGCAGAAGCGCTGGACCAAGCGTCCATCCGTCAACCGACGTCACGCACGAGCCGGTCAAGCGCGCCCACGCATCTCTCCAGATGTTCATCGTGCCACAGCCCTGAGAAAGGCGGGGGAACTGCACAAAGCGCATGACCTGTTGCATAACGCCTCGCCCCATGTACGTCGTCATGTAGCCTATCATCGTGAGCTGATTCGCACCACAGCAGGCCTTGTTGCGCAGAGTTCTTCCGTCGAGAAAGCTGAACAGTTATGGTCTGCTGTGGAACTGGTTTTGAGAGATGGTCGTTCGCGTCCAGATGCTGTTTCTTTTAACTCCCTTTTAAGTGCTTTGCGCCTCTTAGATACGGAGAGACAGCTGCGCGAACGTGCTGAGCAGCACGACAAACTGGATGTTCTGCGTTTAGCGAAAAACGTGTTTGATACTATGATTGACTTGAACGTGCATCCTGATCAGTTCTCTATGTCGATTCTGTTTAATATGTGTGCTTTCCGTGCCAATGAGCGTTATGCAGCTCTGTTCGAGAAACGCGCCACTGTCGACTTTGACTTCAAGCCTAATGTTGTGTCTGGCACTGCCTTGCTTGGGGCATTTGCTAAATCGGGTTCCTTGGAACACGTTGATCGGGTCGTCAGTATCCTGCAGCAAGAATGCATACCCTTCAATGAGCGTACTTACACTACAATCATCTCCGCACAACTCAAACACGGCAAGCATGCTCAAGTGCTACACTACTTTGATGAGGCCATTACTTCCCCGTCCGTAACGCCGAATACCTTTCTCTTTTCCGGTGTATTAACCTCCTGCCTACGCGTGTGTGATGGGACCAACGGGATTCGCGTGTTTGAAATAATGGAGCACCAGCATGTGCGTCCCACGGAAGCAATAATGAACCTTATGTTAGAGTTAGCTGTCAGATCTGGAAACTCTTGTCTTGGCATCAAGTACATCACAGAATGGGCTCCTAAGTATGGCACCGGCTGTTCTCAGTCCCACTATGACAAGATCATAGCGTCGTGGAAGAGAACTGAAACGAATGTACCAGAAACAATTCATGCATTGTATACGCTACTGCAACACATGGAAGTCAAAAGCAACTTAAAACCTTCGATTGCTACGTACAATGCAGCTATAGCCACACTTACGGCCCATGAGAAGACAGAACAAGCTAGACAAATCTTAGAGCGCATGCGAAGAAGAGGCATTGTTCCAGATGTGTATACATATAACGTATTGCTGCATTCGTGTGGAAAGGCTGGAAACTTTGACGAGGCACTTGAAAACGTTCGCATCATGAAACAGAACCATGTTAGACCAAACCAAATTACTTACAACATTCTCCTTGATTTGCTCCTAAGGTATGGAGAAACTGAAAAAGTGCAAAGTCTCTTGGAGGAGATTGAGAACGACACCCAGCTAGAGATGGATGCAGTGGGTAGATGTATGCAACTTAAATTATACAGGATTCAAGGGAACACACAAGCAGCACTCCAGCTGCATAGCACAACACAGCGACTTGGCCAGCCTCTTGACTCAAAAGCATATAGTTTGCTGCTTTCCATTCTTTTCGAGTTTGATGAACGAGAGAAAGCCATATCACTTTTCGGGTGGTTATTGTGGACACACCGACTGGAAAGTTCTATGTACAACGTAATGATGGATAACATTGGAAAGGAAGAAAACGGATACGAGTACTGCTTCAAACTCTTCAATCACATGAAAGAAAAGGGGGTTCTGCCTGACAAAATCACTTATTCGACAATGATCCGTGTGTTTTCGAAAGCCGGCTTTCTGGATCGTGCTTTCCGGTTGCTCGGTGAAATGCAAGACCTGGGTCTAGCAATTTCGGACATGTATGCCTGGACTTCGCTAATGGACGGATGTCGAAAGAATGGACAGTGGCAGCGAGCGGTTGAACTTTTGGCATTCATGAAGAAGCACAGCTCAGAGTCTGAACACTCGCTTGTCCCGAATCCATCGACAGCTTGCTATAACGCTGCTCTGTACGCAGCCGGTATCGGGGGTCGTGACTGGAAAACTTCTGTATATATCTACAAGTCATTACTCGCAGATAAGACGCAGCAACCTGATATTGTAACATACTCCGCCATGGCAAGCATCATACTATGTAAGAGACGTAAAATTCTGGAATGGCACATCGTGAGACAGGTATGCCAGGCTCTTGAGGACTTGTTGATGGAAGACACCAAACTTCGCAATGGCACTCTAAGACGGCAACATCCCAGGACAGACGTAAGTCCAGGTTTGAGTAAATCAGTGAGGAAGAAGTTGTTAACAAAAATGAGTAGTTTAAAGGAATTGATAAGATCCGTAAGCAAGCGTTAATTGGGATCTGGGTCACACCCAGAATTTGTTCCAGGAACATTAAACATCCAAGCCCCCTTGCCCAAACTGAAAGATTGAATACATGGGACAAGGTTCTGATTGTCCAGAATCTCGACTGCAGCTCCGAATGCTTCCGTGATACATTTCATCGTGTATTGGGACCAAGAACAGAACTGTTGGGACATGAACGATAGGACGCAGTTAATATTACTCCAAACACTGATCCTTTGAATTGGTGTTCGTACTTCGGTTTGCGGAAGTCTATTTGATCGTGTCCAGATATTTTTTGCTTTCGTTGTTATTGCGTGCTGGTCTCGAATCTATTGGGCTATATTTGGGGCAAACATCATGTCGTGGCCCAAAGAGAGAAGAATCTATGTTGCTGGTGCTGAGATACAATTCCAGGCATGAACCAACGATCATAGCCGCATGCAATAAAGGGGACAAACGAAGCACTCTTGCGTACCAGTGAAGTAAGGATACTCTAAAAATGCCACCTCTCACGGGGTCTTTTTCTCTGGGCTGCGTGTGTGCTTCGTGTCCGCTAAAGAGAGTACTCAATAATGAGACCCGTTCTTCCCACTCGGTGACGCTACTTCAAATTCTGGGATCTGTCCGAAATTGCCAAGCCCGGAAGTTACCGTCGGTACCAAGCCCCCATATTTGGGAAGAAAAAAAGGTCACGCCCGGCAAACGTGCAAGCGTCTTACACAGATGCCCCAGGGGAGGTTAAAGGTGAAGTCCTTGAAGATACCCTAGCTAGTTATCTAATGTAACATTCCAGTATCGTAAACAAACTCAACATCGGGTTTTATAGAAGGCTATTACGCAAAACGGTCACAATCCCTGACCGGTCGCTCGAATATAAATCCGGACACCTGAAGTATTGTCTCAATTTGCGAGACTCTCTATTGGAAGTCCAGCAGTACCAGGTCTCCCTCCTTCTTCTTAAATGCCCAGGCAACTAGACACGAAGCCCTGCATAATCGTATAGAAGCAAAATGGCTACACCGAAGGATCTTGTGTCCGCCTCCAAGGGTCCTTATGTCCAGCAGACGTTGACGTTTTTGGATTCCATCTTCGCCAATTATCCGCCCACGGACTTCTCCTTCCGCCTCTGGGATGGAACAATATGGCAGAAGCCCAATGCCGATTCAGCACGGTTCACCGTCGTACTCAATCACCCCGCAGCGCTTCGACGTATGTTTCTACCGCCGTCTGACACTCGTATGGCAAGGGCATACACTCTCGGAGATTTTGACATTGAAGGTGAAGCTATCAGAGCACTTTCTCTAGGTCAGCATCTATGGCAGACGTGGGGATGGCGTGATTTGTTCTATAACGCCATTCAACTTGTCCGTTTGCCATCTGACTCCAGTACCGGCGACAAGCATGAGGCTCAGCTGACGGGGACAGTCCACTCGGAAGATAGAGACAAGAAGGCCATCCAGTTCCACTACGATGTGTCAAATGACTTTTACAAGATGTGGCTGGACAGTCGCATGGTGTATTCCTGCGGCTATTTCAACAGTGTCACGGACAACATAGACACGGCACAGTTCAACAAGTTGGACATGATCTGTCGCAAGCTTCGATTGAAAGAAGGAGAACGTCTTCTTGACATTGGCTGTGGCTGGGGTGGGCTCGTAATTCACGCTGTCCAAAACTACGGTGTGTATGCAGTGGGTGTGACGCTGAGTGACAAGCAAGTAGAACTCGCTCGTGAACGAGTGAAACAAGCCGGCATTGCCGATCGTTGCAAGATTGAGATGTTAGACTATCGAAACGTGGACGAGTCCGAGCCGTTCGACAAAATCGTCAGCGTGGGAATGATTGAACATGTCGGCCGCCAGATGCTTCAGACCTACTTTGAGAAATGCTACCGTCTACTCCGAACAGGCGGCGTATTCCTCAATCACGGCATCACTCTTCTCAACGACGTATTCAAGAGTGAGCGCGAAATGAAGAGAGGTTTCTTCTGCAAGTACATCTTCCCAGACGGCGACATACAGCCATTTCTGTTCGTTTTGGAGCGCGCAGCAGCAGCCGGATGGGAGATCCGCGATGTGGAATCACTGCGCGAGCACTACGCACTGACGTTGAACCGGTGGCACACGCGGCTCGAGCAGCACGAGAAGGAAGCGGTGGAACTAATGGGAAGCGAGTCGTACCGACTGTGGAAGTTATACTTGCTAAGTGCAGGATGGGGCTTTGCATCCGGACTACATACCATTTACCAAACGCTGTTGTACAAGACCACAGACGACGTGGCGCCGCAACTACCGCTCACCAGGAGCGACTGGTACCAGTAGGAGTAGACGACTTGCCCCACAGCTACTGACGCCACAAAGCACAAGCTACGGCTCGTCCCCTCGCCTTCACACAATACAAGCGCAGCTATATACTAGTGTCCGTATACATGTATGTATAAGTACGTGTACGTATAGTGTTAGTGTTTGTGTAGTGTGACTCATCTGCAACTGAGAACAGCTCTTTCGCGCATACTTAAGCCACCATGCCACCAACTGTTCCCCAAACCCACGCAAGACACTTAGCAACAACAATTGACCAGCACCAAACAACACAAATCGTCCCGAAACCACTGGGGCTTCAATGACGTTGTTTCACAGCCGCCTTCCAGTTGAAGCCAACAAAACGAGGCTCAAACGCGCTCAAAAGCACAGCAGCGAAATAACAAGCCCTCCGTACACCAAAGAGGGTTTCTTTCCTCACACAACACAAACAAGAAAAAGAAAGCTTGCAGCACAAATCCACAGTCACCACACCAGCGGCGATAAGACGCCACCGGCCAAAGAAGGAAAAAAAAAAAAGGGCTGCACGATTGTATGCAAAAAGTACCGAGGCACTCAGCACAACAGCAACGCGCAACACTTGAGAGAGGGGGCACGCATCAACTCACGAGGGGAAAACGCACAATCAGTCAAGACATAGAACAGGCCAACGAACAAAAGGGACACACACACAGATCTACACAACTGCCCCGCTGCAACCCCCGCCACAGAAGCGCAAGACAGACAACAAGCACAGGAGCAAAGAACACAAGTCGGGGGAGGCACACGATAAACAGCAGCAGCACACGAAAACAAAAATGGGACACAACACAACACAACACGAAGGGCATGGAAACATACACGAACAAACAAGCAAACACAGAAACAAGAGCAAAGACGCCACACACAAAAGGCAGCAAAAAAAGGCGGCACGCCAACAAGTGCTGTCGCTACGACTGCGGCGGTTGTTCCTGAGTGGCTGCGCCACCCGCAATATAGCCCGCCTGATAACCAGGCGGCGCATAAACGACCTGTTGCGGCATACGCATGTACTGCGGGTTGACAATTCCCGCCTGATACGGCATACCAGCGGCATATCCCGCGGACGCGTACACCTGTTGCGCGTTGGGCTGATAGATCATAGCAGCCGAAGTGTCTCCGCCGCCCGCAATCTGCGCCGGAATAGGATAGGCCGGCGGGGGCATATTGGGCATGGAGTAGTACTGCAGCTGTGCCGGATCAACGGCGCCCGCGCCAGCGCGATCGTCCTTCTTGGGGTCGTCCCGCGGCACAATGTCGATGAGAAAGTCGAAGATGTCGGTCTTCTGTATGGCGGCGGAGATATCCGAGCGCTGCAGCGTACGCCGCTTGGCCTCCTCGGTCTGGGCCCACGCACGGTGCGTGAGCTCCAGAATGAACATTTCACAGGCCTTGGCGAAGAGGACGGGGGCCTCGGCGGAGATCATTCTGACGTCCTCGTCAGACTTCATGATCTTCTTTATTCTGGCCAGCGGCAGCAGGTGGTTCTTGAAGTCGGTGGCGGCCTGCACCTCGCTCATCTGCTCGCTCCAAAAGTGCGCCAGCTTGGCGTTGAGCTCCTGCAGGCTCTGCTGCTGCTGCAGCTGCGCCTGGCGGGTCTGGTGCTGCATGATGTGCGAGTGGGAGGCCATCTGGGCGGCGGCGGCGTAGGCGCCGACGGGCGGCGGCGCGACGGGCGGCATGGCGGCGGACTGCGGCGCGGGCGCGGTGTGCTGCGGCAGCGCGGGGGCGGCGGTGGAGGCGGGGGCGGAGGCGGCGACGGCGGCGGCCGCGGCGGCGGCGGCCGCGGCGGAATCGTCGGCCATCGGTGGCGGGGGCGGGGGGGGAGCGGGGGGTATGTATCTAAGGGGGGGCGGGGGGCGGGGAACGGAAGCGCGCGGAATGGCTGGAGCGGGGCGCGGCGCGGCGCGCGCGGACGCGCCAAGTAAAAAGGTGCGCGCGCGCTGCGGCGCAGCGGCGCAGCGACGCGCGGCCGCGGCGCGCGCGCCACGTGGCGCGGCGCTCAGGCGAAGCCGCAGCCGCGGCCGCGGCGCCTCCAGCGCGGCGGCGCGAGCGCGCAAAGCGCCTCCGGTGCTCGGCGGCGCGGCGGCGCGGCGGCGCGGCGGCGCGGCGGCGCTCAGGCAAAGCCCCACAGGCGCTCGCGCTCGCGCTCGGCCTGCACGCGGTCGGCCTTGGCCTCGGCGCGCTGCAGCGCGGCGATGGCGGCGCCCAGCGCGGCCAGCGCGGCCAGCAGCGCGCCCACGACGCGCAGCATGGGCCCGCCGCGGCGCTGCGTGAAGTACTCCATCCACCACGCGCGCGCGTCGGCGCCGCCGCCCTCCGCCCACACCACGGCCATGGAGTTGGGCATGAGGCTGCTCCACGACCGCGCGCCCGCGCCGCCGCCCACCCACAGCTCCTCCACGTAGTTGGCGATGCCGCCCAGCCCGAACACGCAGCTGCCGCCGCGCAGCGCCCACGCGCCGCCGCCCTGCGAGCACACGCGCCGCCGCCGCCGCCGCCACCCGCGCTGCGCGTAGCTCAGCTTCACCGTGTTGCCCGCCACCGGCGCGAACGGCCGCGGCTCCAGCCGGAACCCCAGCCCGCTCAGCACCGTGCCCTTGAAGAACATGCGCTCGCCGTCCACCCCCGTTCCACATCAGCCGCGTCTCGTTGCCGCGCACCACCACCACGTCCTGCCGCCCGCTCTCGTCCGTGTCGAACCACCCCACCGCCACCGCCCCCCCGTTCCCGCGCTGCAGCCCGCGCAGCGTCTCCCCCTCCACGCGCTTCAGTCGGCTGCCGCCGCTGCCGCCGCTGCCGCCGCCGCCGCTACCGCCGCCACCTCCGCGTGTCCATCGTCCGTCGTTGCGGAACACCACCGGCCGCGACGTGGCGCCGTCCACCGTCAGCACGTCGGGCCACCCATCCAGGTCCATGTCTCCCACGCGCAGCGACATGGGCACCGAGATGCCGCCGAACAACGAGCCCAAGCGCGCGTCCTTCATGCTCAGCTCGTTGGCGCCCAGCGCCTGCACCGTCTCAAAGTGCCAGTCGTCGCTACTGGAGCACAACTGCCCCAGCGCGCGTCGCGGCTGCATGTTGCGGTGCACGCGAAGGTCCCTTCGCTTCTTGTTGGCCACCAGCAGGTCCATGGTGCCGTCCGCGTCCAGGTCGGCCGCCGTCATGGCGTGATCGCCGCCGTCAAAGTCGAACACGGAGCGGTTGAACACGCGCACGTCCGAGCTGTTGGCGCGCAGCTGCCAGAATGGCGTGTGCGACGGCGCGCGATTGAGCCACACCTCCACGCCGCACGACGTGCCGAGCACCAGGTCCGGCAGGCAGTCGCCGTCCATGTCGGCGAACGCGATGGACTGCGCGTCCGGTAGCAGCGCGCGCGCGCCGTCGCAGAATGAAAAGGGGTCGCTCCACTGGTGGAAGCGCAGCTGGCCGCTCTGGTCGAAGCGGTGCTCCTCCACGGTGAGGTTGCGGTGGTACTTGTAGAAGCCGCGCGTGCCGTTGTCAAAGGCGACGAAAATGTCGGGAACCAGGTCGGCGTCGGCGTCCACAACGGCGCTGGTGGGCGGCAGCTGCGGCACGTGCACGGGGGCGGACGCGTTGAAGTTGCCGTGGCCGTCGCCAAACAGAATGATTCCCTGCGAGCCGTCCATGAGCAGAATGTCCATGCGGCCGTCGTTGCCAAAGTCGGCGGCGTGCGCGGCGTGGATCTTGCGGAACGGCGGCTTGAGCGCGGCGGCCAGCGGCAGCGCGTCCAGATCGACGGGGTCGCCGACGTGGCGGAACGAGAAGGTGTCGTGCTGCCACTGCATGACGGACACGCGGCGCAGCGACTTGGCGTCGAGCACGAGCAGGTCGACGAAGCGGTCGTGGTTGAAGTCGGCGGCGGCCACGAGCGCGCCGGCGGACGACAGCGCCACGTACGCCGACTGGTCGGAGAAGGCGGCGGCCGGCGCGGCCGGCGCGCTGCGCGCGTTCTGCGCGCCCAGGAACGCGTCGTCGGCGAACGGGCTGGCGAGCCAGCGCGCCGCGGCCGCGGCCGCGGCCGCGGCGCGCAGCCACAGCAGCGCGGCGCACGCGGCGAGCAGCGGCGCGCGCATCGGCGGTGGCAGACGCGCTCGCGCGCTTCGCCGCGGCCGCCGCGCGCGTGGCGCTGCGCGCGCGCGCGCGCGCGCCTTATGGCGCGCCGCGTAACCGACGATGACGTCGTCGTGGCGGCGCGCGCGCGCCGCGCGCACGTGGCGTGCGTGGCTTTCCACGCCGCGCGCACGCGCGCATCGCCGCCAATGCGCCGCGCATTTTCTACAGAGCATCGCATGCAGCCGCCGCGGCGGCACCGGCGGTAGATATCATATCGCGCCTGCCGACGCCACCCCGCCGCTGCCGCCGCGCGCATTTAAGCGCCGCCTCTCCGTCGCGCGTGCCCGCACCCGCTTCCCCTCCCACCTTCATAGATCTTCCCCCACCGCCCAGCGCTTCGCCTATCACTGCCGCCGCCGGCTCAACCTCCCCCCTCCGACCCCCAGCCCCCATCCACCATGCAGCCCGTCGAGAGCAAGGCGCGAGAGCTGCTGCACGCGCTCTACGCCGAGACCCCCTGCATGCCCATCATGGTTCGCCTCGCCTGGCACGATGCCGGCAGCTACTCCAAGGAAGACGGAACCGGTGGCGCCAACGGCGCCATCCGCTTCTCCCCCGAGGCCGACTTCGCCGCCAACAACGGCCTCGACATAGCCCGAAAACTGCTGCAGCCCATCAAGGACGCCGTGCCGGAAATGTCCCACGCTGATCTCTTTCAGCTGGCGTCTGCCGTCGCCATCGAGTTCTCGGGCGGGCCTACCATTCCGTTCCGAATGGGCAGGGTCGATAAGGAGGCCGCGGACTGCTCGCCGGATGGACGACTGCCCGATGCCAACCAGAGAATGGGCCACCTGCGCGAAATTTTCTACAGGATGGGATTTAATGACAAGGAGATTGTCCTGCTCAGCGGCGCTCACTGCTTGGGCCGTGCCCATCCCGAGCGATCTGGCTTTGAGGGCCCGTGGACCGCTGAGCCGCTCAAGTTTGACAACTCGTACTTTGTCGAGATTCTCAAGGACGAGCCGGATCCCAAGCTGCTTCGCTTGGCGTCCGATATGGCCCTGCTGGACGAGGAGGAGACCAAGAAGCTTTGCCAGGCCTATGCTGCCGATCAGGATCTGTTCTTTGCCGAGTATCCTGCCGCTCACCAGAAGCTCAGTGAGCTTGGATGCCAACTCTAACCTGAAAAACCGTTGGCTTCTATCATTCTTCGCATTTTTGGTTGTTAGGACACCACCTGTTCCGTCGCCCGCAGCGTGTGTTAGCACGCGCTTTGTAGCCTAGTTCACATGCAGTCTAAACTTAAATCGATAGTGTAAACGTCTGCTGGAGCATTGCTTGGCGCGTTTCTACCTTCGTTCTGTCTTTGTCTTGGGCCAATGTTCATCAAGTATTATAATGACAAAGGAGAAGCAATGCAAACGTTTCTCTCTGTCCACGCAGCGCTAACATGTGTGACGTGTCACTTCTTACTCGCAGTAGATAGTCACAACTTCATCACAAGTTGCTCCACTTCCTTCCGCGTAGGCAAACTGCTAAACACCCCTTCTCTCGCTATCACAAAACTTGCCGTGGCTGCGGCAAACTCAATCATCTCCTTCACCTTCTTCGCATCCGCCAGCGCCGGAGTCCCGCCCAGACGCATCATCTCCGATAGGAACCCTGCCAGAAACGAGTCGCCTGCGCCAGTCGTGTCCACCACCCCGCTTGCTGGCGCCACTGCTTGTGCGCGTCCTGTGACCAACTGCCCGTAGTTGAAAGCGTACGCGGATCCGTTACGACCGTCTGTGATCAGCACGCCCTTGTTTTGAACCTTTTGCAGAACTGATTGTGGATCGGTCAACGCCTGGGTTGCCAGCTCGTCTCCAAAGATGAAGCTTATTTCTTCGCAGGAGATCTTGAGCAAGTCCACTTTGTAAATGATGTCCAGAATGCGTTTGCGGGCTTCTTCATTCGAATAATGCGACCAGAATACCGGTCTCCAGTTGATGTCCACCACGGTTTCCAACATGCACGTTTTAGCCATGTCCAAAAGCATGTCAAATGATTTAGCACATCCGTCAAATGCAAGTCCCAGCGTAGGCAACATGAGCATCTTCGCGGCGTAAAATAGCACGCCAGGAAGGTTGTCCCCATCAATCTGCTGCGTATCTGCAAAGCTTCGATTATCGCCCCCAAACCCAACAAAATCTCGCTCGCCATCGTCCCCAACGCGGACAAACACCGTTCGAGTGCCATGTCCCTTCGCCTCCTGCACTCCATCAACATTCACATGATTCTCAATCAAAACGCGCTTCAACCGTTGACCGCCTTCGTCATCGCCAATGATCCCTATAAACGCGCTCCCCGTTCCCAGCTGCGCGAGTGCAGCTGACACATTAGCTGGACCTCCACCTGCTACTCCGCTCCACAGTTCGGGTCTCTCGGTTGGAGTGTCGGGCGGCGCAAACATGTCAAACAGGATTTCTCCGGCACAAAGAACTTTGGGCGCGCCCAACGGAGATTGACTGATTGGTTCGGCTTCGCGCACCATGGTGGGAGGTTTTGCTCTCGATACGCAGGATTTATGCTGACGTCCATAGCATTTTGTCCCCGAGCTGTAGGATTGCGTGCTCGGGAACACGGCGCGGAAATGAACGGAGGCGAATGCCATTGCGGTTGACTCGTTCGTCTCCATCTCTCAATGTTGGCCGCGGTTTCGTTATTCGGCTGCCCGTGCTCTCGTGTTATGGGGAGGTTCGCGGCTTGTGAAATGACTATGCGAGGCTACCGGGTCCGTACCATGAACAGCTTATCATACCTGGAGATACAGTACGTATCTAAGGTTACGCAACGGGGAAGTATGATTGATTCGCGCAGATTGACAGAGATCCTGCATCTCGCCGATTAAGATATTTGATTTCAAAAACTGCCGCCCTTCGCTGCTTGTGCGTGCTTTCCGAGCCTGGCGTTTGTTGTACCTTCACAGTACGTTGTATCCAGCCATTTTAGCTCACGTACCAAGGATAGGTGTCGCCTACACTGCATCTTCGTGGAGATACGGTGCATGTCCCAATAATGATGACAGGCTGGATGACATCCACGGCGAACGTCAACTAATAATTGACGTTCGCCGTGGATGCCATCTTGTGCAAGACAGCGTGAGCTCTCCGGAATTCCATACCATCATGGTATCATCATCATGATGGGTATCTGAAGCCTGTTAAGTCCGGAGCACTTGGAGATTCCCTGCTGAACATGTAGCTTTTTAGCTGAAACGAAAACGCTTGCGACGAGCTGCGCAAAAGAGCGCAGTCGGGCGCTGAGGAATTGCAGGATTCCGAATGGGTTAGGAGTCTCCCAGGAGGTCTGCCACGCGTTTGTCGCAAAATCATACAAAGCTAGTTGGTGATGACTTGTTCGTTCGTTGGAAAGTCTTTGATGTTGAGTTTACTGAAAAAAGTCATAGGAGAGGACCGTGTGGAAGATTACCATTTCAATCTCGCGATGATCGGTTGCTGATAGATACATTGTGCACGCACGACTTCTCGTACATCTTTGGAGAGTACGACTGAGCAGTTACAGCAGTTGGGAGAACCGCGAAAGAACAGAAGGGAGCAAACAACACAGTCAGGATATAACAGTGATATTAACGTTTGGGAATTGCTCACGCATGGAATCGATGGCTTCAGACGTGTAGTGGCCCTGCGGCCATACATTGCGCCTGCTGCTGGCGAGGACTAGTTGTTTCAGATGCGGAGTATATCGAAGGAACTTGATGAGACAGCCACCATCAAGCGGGCAAAACGCGAATGACACTCTCTCGAGGGACTTGTTTATATCCGACTCCAAAAAGGCCTGCAAACTATGACGATTAAGTGCCTTACAACCCTTCAAACAGAGTCTCTTAAGAGTGACCAAGCCGGCCACTGCGAGCACACCGTCATGCGTGAGGGAAGGCATCCATGACAAATCGAGCTCTTCCACAGGAGCCACGCGCTTCGCTTGCCGAAACATGGAGCCGGTGATGGCGCAACTGCGAAGATTGAGTCGGCGGAGTTTGGTACAAGTCATGAAGGGATACAGCACGTCATCGGTTATGTTGCAGTGAGCAAAATTGATCTCGACCAGGGAGTGTCGCGCAACGCGTACAAGGCAGGAGATGGAGCAAGGCGAGATTAATCTAGGGGAACAGCCGCTGAGATTAAGCGTCTTGACGTTGGTGATAGCGGCAAACATGGAGTTGACAGCAGCCTTGGCGGCGTTGGCATTAGCGAGGGAAAGGGCATAAAATACATCGAAGGAGATATGCGACATGGCCGGCAGATAGGTAGCATACAACATGCGGCGAAATCGGATGCACACGCTGCCCAGACGATAGGCGGTGCCGACCTGGGTGCGGAGGGCGCCAGTGAAAGAGATAATACGTAAGAGAACATCATCAGGCAGGTCCGTCAGATTTGACGGTCGCAACATGGCATTGGTCACGGTGCAGACGCGGGCGCGGGGACGTCCGTGGCCATGGGGAGCGCGGCCGTGATGCGGTTCGGCGGCGGAGGAGGTGGTGGGGATGGTGGACTCGGGCTCGGCGCGGAACGTGGGCGCGTTGGACCGCGGAAGCGGGAGGCTGCGGCTGCGCCGGCGGAAATGGGAAACAGCGGGCGCCGGGTCGTGCGAGGTCAACGGAACGCGGATCACGCGCGGCCCGCAGAGCAACGCGCGCACAGTGCTCGCGCTTACACCGCCGTACCCTTGGTAGTACCACACTCCTTTGGTTGGCGTCCGCACCACTTCCATGTCGCGGGCACCGCCACCGGTGCGGCCGCGCCCATGGACGTCCTTTTTGATGCGCGCAAAGGCCGTCTCTCGTCATCGCCGTCCTCCTGATTGGCTCCTCGCCCGCTTCGTTCGCGACGTACACCGCTACATTAGTCCATGATCTTTGCTCTCTGTGCCATGCACACACGTAGATGCGAGCCAGACAGTGAAAGGCGAGCTGCCCATTGCGCACCCCTGTCACTCAACCTTTCTATTGCCTGTTCAAATCCGCAGCCCGTGTCAGAAGCTCCATTCTGTAAACATGCAATCATCAACTGTGCAGATCTCCAAGTGCAAATGAGTCTAATGTTCGCATTGCTCGCAAACGCTTGTCGGCTGTTTTGGGCCTATCTGTTATCCGGGAATGAACAAATCTGTGTCAGGATCA
The DNA here is from genome assembly GCA_022539475.1 of Gracilaria domingensis. Taxonomy (NCBI): domain Eukaryota; phylum Rhodophyta; class Florideophyceae; order Gracilariales; family Gracilariaceae; genus Gracilaria; species Gracilaria domingensis. The sequence goes on from VCMS01000005.1 coordinate 638,131, forward strand.
GCACCGCGGTTTGACGCCGTGACGGATGTGTCCGACTTGCATTCATTACATCAACGAATGCAAGTCAGACACGTCCGCAATTCGAACGTGCCAGTTTCACACATGCTGTGCTAATAATTCCAACCAGCGACTCACCTTCGAAAGAGGGGTTCCATGTCAGTATAAAAGCCCCCTTCCCGCTCCCCTACCGCCCCCGGTCTTCATGTGCTCTACCATCCCTTCCCCTTCTGCAGGTTGTGAAAACAGTTCCGGCGCCACCGTTGTAAAAATTTCCCTGCCTAAAGTCTCTTCCGCCCCAATTCTATTCCTTTTTCTCACAGTCTGCTTCCTGTCTCTTTTCTCTTTCCTTCTCTTGTTTCTCACCCTTGGAAATCAGTTTCACTGCCGCTGTTGCAAATAAACTTCCATTTTCATTTTTCATGTATACATCTCTTTCTCCTCTTCGCCTTTCGCCTTTGTGTTCATCACTCTTCTCTTCAATAACTCAGAAAAGCGCCATGTACCTTCTTTACCCCTTTCATCCTTTTAAAGTAGCCTAGTTCGGTATTTATTTATGTAAAACTCTTCTCTTCTTCTTCTTCAAACTATTTATTGCTGATTTTGTTTCCTGTGTTCTCAAAGTCGCTTCCGTGTCTGCATCCATGCTTCTGAACAATACCATCTACACTTTGTACACTGAGCTACTGGGCAACAGAGACACTAATTGTTGGAAGTTGACAAGTACGTGTATAGCTTCTACGGTGTGGATGCTAACCTTGGTTCTGAACCAGACCACAGTGACAAAAAGAACATGATATCATACATCTGGAGTTAGCAACAAAGGCCGAGAATCATCTCATTCAACAGGAGGTTTATATTATGTTTGATTTTGCGCTTCTCTGAAATGCTATATATATTTGTTGCCAAACGACTAAAGCCGTCATGAAGCGCTGTGGAAAGATCACTTAAAGGACACGGTCAATTCAGTCATGTTTCTGAATCGAAACAGGAAGCCTAGCACTTCAACATGAAACAAACCGCTCCTTAATCAGACACTTGGGTTCAAGGGGATTATGCGCAACTGAGTCGAATTGGTGCGACCGAGCTTGGGGCATCCAGGCAAGTGTCTAAGATCAGCTGATTGAGGGAACCAACAAGTAAGTCGGCGTCCACTGTGCCATTTCTCGTAAGGAAAGGAATACAATACCCAGCACCACAAAGAATAGTCTCTTCGTCGCCAAGGAATTCCATACAGCCCTCCTCTGTCGATTCCTGATCACTTGCGACCGAAATTTTCCCCGAGAAGAGAGCATAACAGAAACCTTTAGTTCCTGGCAACACAACACCGAAAGGGCTAATGCCTACCATTGTACCTGGAGGAATGCGACCGCAATCCATTTCGTTGTCAGATTCCTCCTCCTCCTCGCGAACCATGTAATTCGATCGCGAGGATAACATCCATGATGCCTGAATAGGTTTGATAGTTTGAAAGAGGCAGAAAAGAATGACGAACGAAGTGAAAAGGCTGTACTTCGGGTTTCTTCTTCTTCTTCTTCTTGTGGTTGACGAGTCTGACCTTTGTATCAGTTCTGAGCTATGCCGATGGTTTACTGCCAGTAAAAGCGAGCTTGGTAAACTTTGTGGGAACGATAATCTTCTACGTCTGTTCCTGGAGTACAGAGAAGCAACGGCTTCTATATCGAGGAGATCGAACTATCGGGAAAAGATCTTTTGACTAGTGTCAAGGCTGTGGGCTAACGTTTGCCTTATACCGGTTTGGCACGTTTGAGAACGCTGTGAACTCTATGTGAACACATTGGCGGAAAAGGGGATCTGTCTTCGGCAGTACATGTATACAGCGATTGCACGCACACATCGACTAACATCATGAAGATTCTGAGAAGAGCCCATGGTGAATGGATGAACGAGAGAGAATGAAAATGTGCGGTGCTTCGACCCGGAAGGAAGAAGGTCCAAATCAAATTCCGAAAGAGGTCTCCTTCAGAGTTCCGGTTAGACCCGTTTCGCTCCCGTATCAGAACCCAGAAACACCACGAGAAGGCGAGCAGTGTGCTAATGAAACAGTGCCGTGCTTCGAGACGAAGGAGGAGTAGGGTCCCAATCTAAATGCTCTTTTCTACAGTACTTCCTAGATGTGTTGAGCCATTGTCATAAAAAATGAACTTCGTTCACGACTGCTCAATGTTGGCCTTGGCGTCCTTGGAACAGACGTTTATATGGTTACGTATGCTTTGGCAAATGGATCGTTTCTAGTGGAAAATGTACGTACAGAGATGATGGACTCACTGAAGACTTCCAAATCTAAATCGCAGTACGGATTTCGTACGAGCTGCTTTGGATTGAGGTTTTAACGTCACATATCAGCATGGCACACAAGTGAGCGCAGAGTTCATTGCAACTGAAACTACATGGGGCGCGAGCGTTCACAACACCACCCCCTTTTTTTCAGTAATGTGGATGTGAAGTCTGTGTTGCAAGCAAAGCAAGGTAGCAAAATTATTGCGCAAAGTTGTACAGCGGCAATCAAATAAGAGGCTGAAGCCCGACAAGGGGTTGTTCTTCCTCAGTTCTCAACAGCGAAGTACCCTACACCCAGGGCTATAAGTGAGGGCAAAACTTGTCGCGAAAAACCAGTTCTCTGCGATTGCGATTGCCCAAATGTCAAGAAGTATGTATGTAAATCATGTTTTGTTTCGATGCCCGTTTACGAATGTATCATGCCGAAAAAAAAGGCCAACCCTACGAGTGAGAAACGACATAACCATGATAGAAATGATTGTGCAGCGACCTTCCAAGCTTCTGGCCTTCTTTGGGAGGAAAGGATGCTTTTTGGTCCAAAGATAGCCTTACTGCCGCTATGTGGTTGAGGGAAGCTAACCACAAAGAAGACGTACAGGCTCACATGAAAGCAGAAGACGGAAGTTGTGTTCGGGACAACACGATCGAAACTGGGCAAATCACAACTTCAGTATGCTTGACTCCGTGCGAGCGTTATCCTGAGTGCTGTGGGAGTTGGAATTGTCGGCCCGGTGTAGACTCGATTCATGGCTTTGTCTGTTCCACACCATTCTAGCCACCCTGTTGAATCCTGGCAAAGTGAAGACATCTCCCGCTTATTTGAGTCAGTAAGCAAAACCGATTCTAATGATGATGCTTTAGACACCAAGGGACTTTCTATGCATGGGGTTCGGCTTTGCTCAACAGACTGCACCAGGGCGTCGGAATCATGAATGTTCAGAACACATCAACTCTGACAGAGTATGGCAGAATGAACTCCGGAACCGGCACAGTGCAAGACCCAGTTATCCCCCCTGGTGATGAAAACTGGTTGCTCGTTACACAACCAGATGATTCGGAATCACCAATCGGAAGAGGTAGCTTATGGTTGCAGTATTCGGGTCAGCTTCCGATTCGGCAAATCTTACGATGTGAAACTTCGACGCAAACTGTACATGGATAAGTCCTTGTTGGATGTGACATCTGAAGCTCAGTTCTCACGGCAAAGTAACGACCCTCGTGAATGCATTCCCGTGAATGCATTCCGAGGTGTTCTGGATCACGTCGCGCACTTGGATTGCGGATGACTCTGCTCGACAGTGTCGTCTTTCATCATCCGACGCAATAATATTGTGTAAGTTTTCACCACCGCTTTCTCATCAACTAATCGAACAAAGTAGACGCACACGATATAGAGAATGTCCGACTAAGAGCTTTGTCGCTCGTTCATCATGCACTGCAGGTCGTGAAAGCATTCACGCAAGAACACTATCTCGACCCATTTCAGCGGCGAATGCATCTTGTGGAGAAGAGAATTACGAGAAGGGTAGCAATCAAGCGCCACGGATGGGACAGGTGACTGCATTTGCTTTTTGGAAGTAGGTCCATCCGCATCAAGTCTTCCCTTGTCATATGGTGGCAACTGAGTGGTTCAAGGCGATGTTAAAAAAAGGTTATCTCATTTTGTTTCAATATCATCAATGTGCGGGCGTAACCATAATCAGAGCTTACATATCGGTCGCCTACATTTGCTCGTCCACATTCTCCATGTGCGCCATGTTTTTCGCTCTTGTTGGATCGTTCATTGTGTTCTACAATGCTGGACGTAAACGTTCAAAACGGAACATAGAAACATGGCACATATGTCTATGCGTTGCATAGAATCAAGCAAGCAATCGGTCTCTTCATTTGATCGGGTGTTTGGGGAGTTCGGTTGCTTACAACTGGCCGAGTGTATGAGGTGAGATTGCAGTCTCCATAAGTTTCAAATGTGAAGCAAGCTCATGGTTGTGTTTTCTTTACAGGACGTATGCCTAGCGTAGATACTAGATCTAGCAATCTTATGAGAACTGAGCCAGCGGACGCAGAGGGCGTGGAGGAGTAATCTACGTCTATTGGGATTGCCATGTTTTGTATCTCCCACTATCACACGGCGTTCAATTGTTGTTTTTCCGATTTCAGTGGCGTGTGCGGGAATGCAAGAATGTAAGGTGGTGATGAATCTCGTGAGCTGTTCATGTGGTGCACAATTTGAAACTGTTGCCAGTCGACTTGTTTATACACGCTTCCAAGAATGAGCAGCGTGTTGGAATGTGAAAGTAATCGAATGTAGCGAATTGTGCGTTGTTTGCGCGACGCATCGCACAGATCTCGAAGCGACGCAACGGCGTTGAGGCGCGGACCAGCACACGCGGAAATATCTGTAACGTTGATTAATACTGTAGCAAGAATATTGGATGGTCTGCGAGCAATGAAGAGTGTCGCGAGACTAACAAGCTTTCACTTTTGAACTCTTGTTGTTGAAAGGGTTTTGAGGGAGGGTTGATCATTTCAGAGATTTGGGTGTGGCAAATTCATCGCTAGCATGGCACAGTATAAACAAAATGAAACCCCCCCTTTTCGTGGGATGGTTGTGTAAAGAAGATGGTTAAGAGTTATGGAAGCATGCGGCTTGCGATGTGAAGAATATCTCTTGCTTGCAGATTTGTTGCAAGGAGCAGAACGCGAAAGATTTGTTGCTATGATCATATGTCAGCGGCTGCGTTGAAGGCGGAGGATCAGGTGCGCCTGTATGGTTCGCTCAAAAGTCAAGCGCAGAGTAAAATTGTGATGGTGACGAGGCAGTGGAAGTGATTGAGGGTATGGCAACGTTTGATTTGGCGAGGCGGAGGAGGTGCTTCTGTGTATCTCGATGCGTCTCGAGCTACGAAGGAGTATAAAAGAAGGGGACAGAAAGAGTAGTGGCTAACATATACGACTGCTCACAACTCTGGAGCAGTTAACAACAAGCAATAATCATCGGACGAAAATGAAGTTTCTGTTTGCAAGCACGCTGGCGACACTCATCGGGTGGACATGCGCGGCATGTATCCGACAACCAGTGTTCGAAATCTGGGAGGCACTCGAGTCGGCAGCGCTGGTGTGCGACGGAGACGCCGGCGGCACAGCGTTCGAGGTGGACACCGAAAGCGTGACGCACAAGATTCTGGGTGGCGGCGTGGCGGACAGAGTGGAAGGGCTGCCCGCATCACTGGTGCCCACGACGCTCCGTCTACAGGTGGTGAGAAAACAATGGGGAAGCATAAACCGAGCGGCCACGTTCATCGAGGCGGACGGGCAGACGTACAGGTGGGGCGGCGGTCGGAGGCAGCAGCGAAGGTTCAAGGAGCTGTTCAACGTGCTGCAGGCGCTGGTGTACGCGCAGGAAGTGGGCAACTGCGCGGTGGACTCGAAGGGGCAGGTGTTCCCGCAGCTGTCGTCGGTGCGCGTGTCGCTGCAGACGCTGGCGGCGTCGTTCGGCATCGACTACTGCCTCGACGCGCAGTTCCGCCGCATCGGGCTGTGACCGCCGCCGCCGCCCAATAAACGCGCCGCGCGCCGAAAGTGAATTGTGCGCACACGTGGGCGCGCTGGGCTCGATGCCCGCGCGCCCGTCCTTCAGACGCAGTTGCGCGCCGCAGCGGACAGCGCAACTTGACAGCGACAGCTGAGCGCCGCACGCGCGAGCGATGATGACTGCTCAGATCCCCCCCGCGAGTTGCTTCCGAGCTCCTGCGGCCTCCGCCATGACCGCCGTCCCGCCGCGTCTCCCATAAGCGCGCCTCTCAGAAGCGTGTCTCCCTGAGCGGCCGTCCTCTCCCGTCAAGTCTGCGCCATGACCGCGTCCAAATACCTCTCCGCCGCGCTGCGAAGGAAGCATCCGGCCGGCTCCCTCCGTGCGCTGCCGTCCGCGCAGCCGCCAGAAAAGTCGCTGCATCTGCATGACCTCGTTCTGTTTGGCATTGGCGGCGCGCTTGGAAGCGGCCTCTTCCTGCTCACTGGCCGTGCCGCGCGCAATTTGGCCGGTCCGGGTGTAACCATCTCCTTTGCGGTTGCCGCAGTCGCTTGTTTGTTCTCGGCCCTGTCGTACGCGGAGATGTCCTCGCGATTGCCGAATAGTGGCGGTGCCTACTCGTTTTCGTACGTGGGGCTTGGCGAGCTTCCGGCCTTTCTGGTGGGCATGTGTCTCACGCTGGAGTATGGTGTCAGTGCCGCTGCTATCGCCCGTTCGTGGGCTTCTTATCTGTCCGATGCGTTGCCGGTTCTGCCGCCGTGGGCCACCGGAGTCCAGTCCCATTTCTCCCTGCTCGCTTTTTTGCTGGTGGGCTGTATAACCATGTTGCTGGCGTTGGGGCTCAAAGAGGCCAAGTGGGTTATCAACGCGTCTACCGTCCTCTATGCCCTTGTCGTGCTCATAATTGTGGCTTTCGGCTCTCAGAAGGTTGATACGCAAAACTGGGACCCGTTTCTTCCGTTTGGAGTCAAAGGCGTCATCACTGCATCGAGTGCTATATTCTTTGCATACGTGGGTTTTGACGAGGTGGCTACTGTCGCGGAGGAAGCGGTTGATGCTTCCAAGACAGTTCCTCTAGCTATTATTTTGTCAATGGCTGCAGTCACCACCATGTATATTGCTTCGTCACTCATACTCACTGGACTTGTCAACTACTCTCAGCTTGATATGGATGCTCCATTCTCCGTGGCATTCCGTGCAGCTGGCTTACCGTTCATCGCCCGTCTTGTTGCCGTCGGTACCGCTTTGGGAATGATGAATACTGCCACCGTTAGCATGGCTGCACAGCCGCGCATCTTCTTGTCCATGGGACGTGACGGACTTCTGCCACGCTCATTCGCGCATAGTACTCGATTAGGCACCTTGCTTTGCGGCACTATTGTCGCTGTGCTTGCGTTGGTGTTCGAAACTCAGGCTCTTGCCGATGTCGTATCGGGAGGAACCCTCTTAGCGTTCTTGGCTACGAATCTCACTTTGCTGTTGACAAGAAGCAGGCTGCATTCTTCTAACTCCAATACGTCAACGCTTATATATGGTTTTGTGTTTGGAAGTGCCATATGCGGTTTGTGCACCAAACTGGTTGTTGCAAAGGTTTTGCCGACCTGGATCATGTTCATCGTTCCGGTTCCGGCATGTATTGTGCCAGGTTTTCTGTTGCTGAGGTCAGAGTTTGAAGGAGGTGACGAAGTGGAAGGATCACCTCCATCATTCCTTTGCCCTTTTGTGCCAATGGTGCCATTGCTTGGTTCCTTCACCACGTGCTTTTTGTTGTTCCAGCTGTCACGAAAAGCGCTGACGGCCCTAGGCTCCTGGCTCATGTTCTCGGCAGTCGCGTATTTTGCCTACGGCGCTCGGAATTCGGTTATGGGAAATGACTACTTAACGTTAAGTGATCCTGCGGGGAACGATTCGTACAACTCTTTTGATGATTTCGCAATGGAAGCAAATTCAATTGCCAGCGATTCTCAATCTGAAGAAGACCCCACACCAATACGTCAGGAAATAGAACAGCCTTAGCTAGGCCCCCATCCAGAACTGGGTTTGATTCATACACTTGTGGGCCCATTCTCTCTGAAAACTCTAGACTATCACCCGATATATAACTGCTTCGACGCTGGCCCTCGCTCTATCCTCTTCGCCTTGCCGGCACGCTTGATTTATTTTATAACACTCTGCAGAGACAGGGTTAGATATTTATCTGATTATAAACGATCTTGACTTTCGCAAGCTTCCTCGTGCGAGACAGATGGCGTTTTGGTTTTGTGCTATATCTCTTTGAGAAATGCAAATGCATTCCACGCATGTCATGAACAAGCTATTATTACGCGGAAAAAAGAAGCATCGCGGCTCACAACGACAATTGCGAATGTAGGATGCGCAAGTTGAGCTCGAAATAGAAGTTAAAGAAGCTCAAGATATGCAGCCTAGGTCATAGTTTAAGCTCCCGAAAGACACACTTGTCGCAAGACCTCAACGGCTTTTACCCGCTTTCGCTCGAGCTGCCTCGATCTGGTCAGCAAGTTCGTCAATACGATTCTCATTTTCTCTCAACTTGCTCAAAAATTGATTTCGAAGTTGCTTTCGATCTTGGTCTTTCTTCAATGACTCGGCGTTACTCTCGACAAAGTCAGATCTCAATTTCTCCTTTTGCCGAAGTACGAACATTTTGCCAACCCCGACGTATGTTTTCATATCGTCGGGCATCTTTTCGATTTCTTTGACGGTGATGTCGAGAACGGCGCGTTCTTTTTCAGCTGAATTAATTTGGGATGTTAGCTGCACTACGTGACGGCGTAGTTCTGCTTGGCATTCCTGTAGCTCCCAAAGTTGATCCAGCTCTTGCTTTGACATTTTAGACGTGGAGTATTCGACGGAGAACGATGATAAAGAGCCCAAGCTTGGCGATTATTAAGGGTTGGAGACGTTATACGTGTTTAAATGTGAACAGACATTGAGAGGGTCTGGAACTCGGAAGGTCTCCGGGAGAAACGATCCGTGGAAATCATCCAATTCAGGCGATGGCTGCCATGAGATTGGCAGATTGTGCTGGTGTTCCGCGATTCTGGATTACAGGTCAAAATTGCACCTAATAAGAAAAATGCGCCATCAGTTCTCCTTACCAGGGGTAAAGGGCTAACCTTGGTAAGGAGAACTGATGGCGGGGGCTAGCTCTTGCCACGAGCTTGATGTTCCAACCTTCCAAGACGTTCGCAATTCCGACTGTGTCGAAAAGCACTTCATCCTTCCCTATGCTTAAGACGCTCTCGTCTCCATGATTAACTTCAGCCTCTAGACGGACGCGCTTCAGCGTTCTACAACGTGCATCTTTATCGTTTGACCCTAGCCCCCAATCTAGACACAATGACCATTCGTCGAAGCCAGAGCAATTTTTTTTTCGATGGCGCTTGCCTTGTTTAGTGTGGAACAGGGATTCAAACGAAAACTGCTAGAGCGACAATCAAAGCACCATAGATGAGAAGTTTCCAAGGTATGGGACCCATAAGGGCACTGGAATTCAATGTATATGATTTCTCAGGACTCTCGAATGTATACCGAACAGAAGGAAAGTTACATCCAGTTAACAGCGGAAACACGGGATAATCTATGGGACGCGGATGTGGTTCGTGCAAGGCATTGAAAACATGTGTGAGGAATATGCGCAATAGATTATTGAATGGTATCATCCGATGAAGTTACGAGATCCACATTCATTTACTACAGATTGCAAGCTTCCTTGGTGCAGCATTATGCTTCGATGAGCTAAAAGTCTTGGACTTTAGCATCACTTAATATGTTTCAAATGCACACTCATCCAACTGGTGTGTCCAAAATGGCTGAGCACTTGAAAAGTGCTTGCCCGTCAAGATTTTCAGCTTCGACCATCGTTAGTAAGCCATCTCCCGTTCGTCTTTCTACTTTGAAATAATTGAAACCTTCTTTCGGAAGCCAATACAGATTCTGTTCAGTTAGCAAGAAATGTTTATCCTTCCAGAAATCTCCGCGTAAAGGAATGGTCAATGTAACACCTTTTGGCCCCTTGCTCGTTTTCGGTACATAAGAGGCCACTGGCGAATTCTCCTGCACTGCGATTACACCAGACATTATGTTTGAAAACACGAAATCGAACACTTCCTTACCGTACTTCAGCGAGAGCGCTTCATTGACAAACACATAGTCATCTTTGTACAGATCCTTCCCTAAAACTTTCCGCAGGTTAAATCCTAATCCATTGTCCATCATTGTCAGCACTACCGCTCCCTTGAGCACTTTCTTTACGTTCCTCGTCGACTTCTTGAACGACAACAAGGCTCCCTCTTTGCTTATAGCGATTTTGATATCCTGCCCATTCTCGTTGAACATCATTTCATTTGAGTACGAGGCAGGAAGATCCCTCAGTCGAGGTCTTCCAACGCAGAAAACGTTGTGACTTGTACAAAACTGTGGCTTTCTCATCATCGGAACCCCCGACGAAGTCGCCTCGGAAAACGATACCCATTCTAATCTTTCCTTTCCAAATGGGATCCGGACTGGTTTCAACTCTTCAATACACACACCTCCGAGATATCGGACCCCGGCACCGTCCATAAATCGAACAGCTCTTTTGATCTCGGTGTGAACGGGTAGTTTATGCGTCGGCACACTTTGCACTCCATCAACGTTCCATTTGTTGAAGCAGAGCCAATCTAAACAAACATCTGCATCATGCGCTTCTGTGAGTCTTGCGCATATCGTTTCAATGGCCTCCTCGCTCGTAACTTTTGTTTCCATACTTTGAGCAAGGGTTTCGTCTTCAAGGTCTTCGGAGTATACTGCCAACAAGAACGAATTATATATTCTGGAGACCATACCCATTGCTCTCGCAAAACTAGATGGGTTTCGGCCGCTTAAATTCAGTCTACGGTCCCATCGATTGTACCTAATGCAAATACCTGCGCATGATGCTGACAAAGACTCATGCTCTTCGTTTCCGGACATTGACGCAAATATATCTTCAAGCCTTTGACAAATATTGTAAACAGCCCGGCAGTACATATCAGAATTTTCTTCCTCAGATACCCTGTCGTCATTTCCGCATGGACAAGTCAAGAACTTCGATACAGACCAAGCCAACCTGAAAACAATGGCAGCGATCATGTCTTTTTCGGGGTCAACCGTTGGTTCTGGGGGCCGACTTATTCCACACTTGCATGTGCTAGATAAGCCTAATGGACTGTTAATGATTGTACTTAGGTTGAAATAGCGCCATGCCTCGCCTTGAACCACATCTAAGTCATCTATTTTTCTTCCATTAAAGCCCTGAACCACAAACGGCCGGTTTAGCGAAAGGCAGGTGCAAGCAATGTTAAATATAGATGAATCCTTCAGCTCAACCGGATACTGGACTAACTGCTTTTTGCGAGTTAACAGCCGTGCACTGCAGAGATCATCCTCTGCAGACTGGCACGTCGTGAGTATAATTCGCTCCTTAGATGAAACAAGATTGCCGAAATAATGCGTCTGATCCTCCAAAAGTCTTTGAAACTCCGAGACACCATGCGAATACGACGATAGGTGATCCTGAGAAGGAGCCCGATCAGCTGGAGCAATCCACTTCCTTAGCTTTCTCAAAATGCCACTAACTGTGCGTGACCCGACAAGAAAGGCATCTTCCCCTTCAGGAAGAAAAAGACTATCTTGACTTTGACTAGCACGACTACGCCGCCGAGGCTCAGAATCGCCGGGTTTAGACCGTCTTGAAATCTGGAAAGAAGCCCCTCCTAGCCCTAGAGAGCAGGCAATAGTAACAGCGATTAAGATGATTTCCATTATTTCTCATGAAGCGCAGGTGTACGGTTGGGAATGTAACCAATTGTTACAGGACTGGGGTTATTCCGTTCTGAGAGCATGGAAGGGTGTTTTCGTTTGGAGATGATTCCTTTCACGCTGGAGGACCGAACCATGACGCAAATGGGGTTAACGTGCAGAAAACAAGCTCAGTGAACTAAGTATTCTTGGAGTGCGCTCTACGGAATGCCCACAAAGGGCACGATATGATTACAAGACTCGAACTCAGAGTACGAATACCTTCGCCTTGTGAAATGAACAGCGCTTGGCCCGAGCTGGGGACCAAACAAGGGCGACTCGGTAGTAAGAGTAAATTCACGTTGCCAATTGCATTCGAGTTTGGTGCCCCATGGCTGTGAGCGGCTTGCTGGCGGTTCGGCCACCTTTTCGCTTAAGTATATATAATACAAGTCAACCAGCGACACTTTCGTGCTATCTGGCCTCATCCTCACACTTCTGCTAGGAGGTTGAGGCCCGAGTTGAATCCCACCACTAGATATTACACAATTCACGACAAACTGATCGAGACAAACAGCGTAGACTTATCCATTAAGTGGAGGTAAACCATCAAACAATTGCCCTGGTGGTGGGGCAGATTATAACGTTGTGACGAGTCCCAACACCTTACGAGCTACTATAGACCCAGCAGAGCTAAACAGCGATTCTAACACTTTCGTCCTTAGCTTCAATGCCTCTTCTTCTTCTTCTTTATTTTGGACAGTAGTTTCTTATTCCTAAACTACAGTAGAGCCTCAGAGGAGGTTCTCTCTCCTTAGAAAGACCAAGAAGTTCTGTGAATTATGTCTTATCTAGTACTGCACTGATGATTTGGCTTCATGTGGCTGTCCAGCCAAGAGGAAATGCCTCTTCAACAGCATATCATGTCGTTTAATCTTCATTGCGTCTATGATAGACCGAGTTCGAAGCCGCAACAAGTGGCCACTGTTGTTGAACCTCCCCGAGTTTTCGCTACGATTAGCTAAAAAGAACGAACGAACGGGACCTCTATTTAAGGATCTCTGGACTGACGTTATAAAGAAGAAGAAAGAAAAGAAGCTTCTTCTACGGAGAGCTGCAGAGGTTCTATCTTGGGGCAAAGGGTTATCCAAAATAATTATCGAACGTTGATCATCCTTGAGGCACAGCTGCAGCTCAATTTTTTCGCCCTGTACCAAGGGTAGCCTTCTATCTGTTTGTTGAACACCTCGATGGATAGCCCTCCAGTGTTCCATGCTGTGACCAAGATAGACTAGCGAGCAAATACTCGAAGAGAGAGGCTGTCCTTATTGGCGCGGAGTACCGTCGGTACCAGGGGTACATACCACTCTTGATAGTCGCTACTGGTTAGCGGCATCATTATTATCCAGCATGCCACCCGGACGTCGACCCGGTGTAGGTGCAATTCGCGAGAATGTCAGAAGGCGGGAAGAACTGGCAAAGCGGGGGGCGATGATATCAGCTGAAAACGCGCAACACATGAAACAACAACTACAAACTTTCAGAACGAATCTGGAACAGTTTGCGATTAGTCATAAGAAGGAAATCCAGAGCGACGCTGCTTTTCGGGCAAAGTTCCATGCAATGTGTGCTTCTATAGGTGTTGATCCTCTAACTTCCAAAAAGGGAATTTGGTCCGACCTGCTGAATGTGGGAGACTATTACTATGAGCTTGGCGTGCGAATTGTTGAAGTTTGTGTCGCCACAAGACCAACAAATGGAGGAATCATTTCATTAAACGAACTTGTTGCAGCTCTACGTACTCGAAGAATGACGTATACGGAGAACGTTTCAAGGTATGTGAGCTCCTAACTGTACATGGCTTTTAGAATAACTTCTCCTAACAGCTTCATTTCATTCATTTCGTAGTGACGACGTAGAGAGGGCGCTGATGAAGTTGGACGTTCTTGGGGGGGGTTCAAGATAATGATGGTCGGGCGCAGGAAGATCGTTCAATCTGTCCCCGTTGAGCTGAACGTAGACCACACGCGAGCGTTAGCAGCATGTGAGGAGACAGGATATATCACTGCATCGGCTCTTCAGAAGAACCTCAATTGGGACAATCAAAGAATAAGAAACACTCTTCGCTTCCTACTAGAACATGAAATCGCGTGGCTCGACCTTCAAACAGCAGAGCCCTCGTATTGGATTCTCGGCCTTATGTCTGGCTCGTCCACATTTACATAATGATTCGCTGATGGGAGTTTGATGCGCGTCGATCGAATCTATTCACATTTGTGCCTAACATGTTTCGTACAGTGGTGTAGTTTGCTCATATGAGTATGGCAGGTTTGACTTCTATGCTTCATCGCTAAGTTCTTCGCCGAGAGCTGACAACTCTTCTTCTGTGAGCTCTTCGTAGCGCTTCTTTATAACGCCGTCCTCATAATCCCGTAACTGTTGTGCATAAGTCATACCCTTGCTACCGACACGAAACAAGTAGGTAGAAATCCAAGCCAACAAGCTGAATATGGAGATGAACGCAGTAGTGAGCTGTCCGGCAAGGAGGTCTGGTACGCCAGCCACTTGAAGCCCAGTCTTAATCGCATAAACGAAAGCAATGGCGGCAAACCCAAACTTGATAACGTCCCCGTTCGTTTTCAACTTGATGCCAAACAAACCTGACGTTCCACGTCCATCGTTTCTATCAGAGGCCGACTGATTGCCTTCCTCGGCCGTACAAATTGGGGTCTGGCGCGGACGACGCGCGCGACTGATGGTGCATGCCGCTGGTCTGGATGAGCGTGCTTTGAAAGGACGTATCAACAACGAGGTGTTCGCGGAATTTGATACAGGGGTGAAGACTGGGACGAAGGCGAAGTGAAGGGACATGGTGAACGATGATCACCGGCGTGGTTGAGCAAAGGATAGAGATGTGTGTTCAGCCGAGAGCGATGCGGCCCAACCGAAGTGAGCTGGAGATTCTGCGAGAATCACGACCTGCGACCTTTTGCAATCCTTGCGCTTGGCCGATGCGGTTGCATAAAATTTTTTGCAGAGGACTTGGTGGTTCGCCCACCAATGACGCTGCTCGTGGTCCTGGAGAACTGGTGACTTGGAAAGTCAAAACTACGATGAACATATCTGAAATGCCTCTCTGTGCCTCTGGTATCCTTACGCACTTGTTGAACCACAAGAAAGCTCTTATCTCCAATCTTCAACTATACCTACTCAGTCAACCATACGTACATATAGACACCTTTATCTTTTGCTCATCAATCCAAGAGGAAAGCGTTTCCCTCCAAAAGTGTTAACGTCGTGAAGATTCGGCAACACCCCACAAGAGAAGACTGACTACGCTGTCTCCAAGCCGAATATCCAATCCTACTCAATATCCCACGAGACCCCTGACGCCTCAAGCCCCACGCTCCAAGCGCCATCCTTCAGAACAACCATGCCTCTCGCCTTCTCGATCACCACCACACCGTTCATTAACGACAACAACGCTTCAGCGACGCTTCAACAAGAACGGAAACGCAAACACCACCACCGTGTACCCATCTCCATGCGAACCTTTTGGGTACAACCGAAATCAAAAACAGCACTAACAACGTCTCTTGAACACAACATCACCGACTTCATCTTCACCGACAAAAACTTCCTCAACGAATGCACCTCCCTCGCACGCTTCAATAAACTGTTAATTTCAGATTCCGGTCATTTCGAAAATGGTCTTTACTCCTGCATAACGTGCGCACAAGACGTGACCCATCTCCAAGAGCAAGCAACAAAATATAAAACCATCATCATGGATTCCGTGGATTGGAAGATCATTCCCGCAGAAAATCTAATAGCTGCTTGCCAGCAGTCCCAAACCGAGCTTCTTGCTGTGGTGGAATCTGAACAGGAAGCAAGATCCATGTTTGGAATGCTTCAAGTCGGTGTTGACGGGTGCATTCTTCGAACCGATAACATCGAACGTATAATATCGTTCGCAATCCTGAAAAGCGAAATGATGGATAAGCTAGGCGGGGTAATACACAATTTAACGTTCGCAACCGTTTGCGGCCTTCGACCTGTCAACATGGGGGAGCGAGTATGTATTGATACGTGTTCCATGCTCGCGGAGAATGAAGGAATGCTAATAGGCTCATCGTCGCAAGCCATGGCTGTAGTGCTGTCCGAAGCAGCACAAACAGACTATGTGCCAAGCCGCCCATTCCGCGTCAATGCCGGGGCAGTACATTCATACTGCATGCTCGCAGGCGGACGGACAAAGTATCTCGCTGAGATCTGTGCCGGTGACGAAGTGATGATAGTGAGCGAATTTGGAAAGAGCAGTCGAACAGCAGTGGTCGGAAGAGCCAAAATTGAACGCAGGCCATTGTTAATGATCGAAGCACTGGTTGAAGGGGACAAAGGCAGCACATGCACGTTGTTCGTGCAAAACGCCGAGACTGTTAGATTGGCTGTGGTAGACGAGTATGGAAACGGAAGCATGCAAAGTGTGAGCACGTTGCAGGTGGGAACGAGACTGTTACTAAAAAGCGATAAGAAAGCACGGCACGTAGGACTGGCAATCGACGAAAACTTAATCGAAAAGTAAACAAAGTACTTGGCACAACGAGAAAACGATCAGACTTTTGCACGAGGCGGCTGCGGATTCCAATCATCGTCATCATCCCATCCAGCGTTCCATCCATCGGCATCGGCCGAACCCTGCGCGGAGGCACTGGTGTCTGGAGCATTGGGACGCACACGTTGATAAGCATGACTCGCAAGCTGTACGGGAGATAGTGAATTGTTTGACGACTTTGACCAGACGAGAAAGGCTGCGACGATGACGGTAGCAATCGCTCCCACAAACCCAACTGTAGATACGGAAGGATTGAATGGTGGCTGAATAGATTGTTTTGAGGGGGAATCATCTTCGTGGGGCTCGCTTTGCGGTTTGGATAGGGTTTCGTTTGGCTGCTGCTCGCTCTGCCGAGGTTCAGTCTGCTGCGGTTCAGCCTGCTGCGGTTCAGCCTGCTGCGGTTCAGCCTGCTGCGGTTCAGCCTGCTGCGGTTCGCTTTGTTGTGGTTCGCTTTGCTGTGATGCATCCGGTTGTGGTGCACTCTGCTGCGGCTCGCTCTGCTGCGCTTCGTTCGGCTGCGCTTCGTTCGGCTGCGCTTCGTTCGGCTGCGCTTCGTCCTGCTGCGGTGCGCTCCGCTTTGGTTCACTCTGTGTGTCATCTTTCTGGCCAGTTTGTTTCTGCTTCGGCTCACTCTGGACGGGTACGTCCTGCTGCGCTGCAGTCGGTGGAGTCTCCTTACCAGTGTCCACCAAAGCGGCACCACTCTTCCCAACCTCCCTCCGCTTCTCAGCCCCCCCAGCACCATTCTCCACAGCAGTCTCCTCGGCGCGCTCATCGGCGGCAATCTGGGCGGCGCGAATGACAAAAGCAACATGGTGAGCACGATGCGCGGCACGTCGTCTCCGCGCAAGCGCCTGTTCAACCGACACGTGCCGCGAAGACGGGAAAGCGGGGACGGCGAGCGTGACGACGAACAGCAAAACAAATGAGACGCAGAGCAGCGCGCGCGACATTGTTGGGGCCGGGGGGGGTGAGACGAGGTGCGGACGGATTGACGCGAGGCGATACGCGACCCGTTGGAAGGCGATGTGCGGAGGGGACGGGTGCGGAATGAACTGTCGCCGCGGCGCGCGTGCAGCAATACAGCGCTACGCTGGGTGAGCTGTGCGGCAAAGTGCTTGCCGTAAATTTGCGCGTTTTGCACAGTTTGACGGAGGCTTTCCCGTCCAAGCTTCGGCCCTGTCCACGTGGCTCTGCCCGTAACTTCAGAATCTTCTCTTACCTCTCCCCTATCGTGGATACCTTCGGTATGAGGGCATCATCATGATAACGACGGAGGTTGATAGACAGTGCCGCATCCCCAACATCATTCGACAAGCTCGCAAGCAATTTAAAACAAGAGGTGTCTATCTCACCAAACTTATATAAAGATCTAAACACTACGACAAAGCTCAAGCTTTCGCTTGTTCGCTTCAAAACAAAACGCAGCCATCATTGCAATGGATGATGATCCTGCAAAAGGACAAACCAAATCAATCTCAACCTTAACCAGTATTCTGAAGAGCTGACGACAATCCCTTCATCGAAATGATCAGCGCATCAACAAGAGCCGCGCCTTCCTCTGCCCCAACACCCTCCTTCACCACACCCTTCACAGTAACCGACCTCCACCTCTTCAGCAGTTCAACTTGGGCAAGGTTCATCGGCGTGAGCCATTCACGGCGCGTATTAATCGCACGCTGCTGCACCCGATCCTTGTCTAACAGTTGTTGCTCTCCGGCCACCTTCAAAACCAGGTCAATTGTCTCCACCAAAAGCCCGCGCAACATCACACCAAATTGCTTCTGTTCCTCGTCCACAACCAGTACATCGTCATATCGACTCGAAATATGCGGGTCGGCCTTTGCCAAAACCATTTCAATCAGGTCAAAGAACGATCTGAAAAACGGCCATTTCTCGTACATCTCTCGCAACAGCTCTGCTCCATTCTCCGACTTCATCCCAGCCTGAAGAGCAGACCCAAGTCCTAGCCACACAGGCAAGTGTAGCCTCGTCTGAGTCCAGGCAAACACCCACGGAATAGCGCGCAAGGTTTCCACACCGCCTTCCTTACGTTTCTGTGGCCTCGAACCAATGTTAAGCAGTCCAAGCTCCTGTTCAGGAGTTGCGGAGCGGAAGTACTGAACGAATCGATCATCGCCATGAACAATCTCACGATACTTGGCGCAAGAAATCTCAGACATCATATCCAGCACATCACGATACTCCTTCTTCACAGGCACAGGATCATTCAGGTCCGCCTTCAACACCGCAGTGGTATAAACTTCCAAAGTCTTCCATGCCAACGCCGGTAAACCAAAGTCCTGTTCCATGACCTCTCCCTGAATGGTCACTCTTAGATACTTGTTCACCGTTCGCGGCGGCTGTGACAAAATGGCTAGATGCTGTGGACCTCCGCCCCGCCCAACAGTACCCCCACGACCGTGGAAGAAACGAAGAGTGATTCCATGTTTCTCAGCACATTCTACCATTCGTTCCTGTGCCTTGTACAGCTCCCACGCCGACGTAAGCCGACCGCCATCCTTACCGCTGTCCGAGTAACCAATCATCACTTCCTGAACCGAATTGAAGCGCGTTCGCAGATGCTCGCGATACCATTTGTTCTCGAACAATGTGCTCAACACCATGGTTGAGTTTTGCAGCGCATAGATAGTCTCAAGCAGCGGCACAACACGCAATGAGTTAGCGCCACAGTCTGCAGAACATTCTCTTTGGAAAACTTCCACAGCAAGCACATCCGACGGTCTCATGCACATGGAGATGATATACGCTCCTAACGCTTCGGACCCAATCTCTGAAATGGTTTCAAAAGTGTCCAAAACGTTCTTTGCCTTACCAGTAGCCGGGTGGTCCCTGGGAATCAGAGGGCGTTTGCCCTCCAAAACACTTGTGAGAAACTCTAGTCTCTGGTCCTCCTTCAGGTCTTCATACTTGCCCATACCAAGGTAATCCGTGATGACCGACAGGGCGTTGGTATGTTCATCAGCCTCTTGACGAATGTCGAGCTTTACCAGGGTGAGACCGAAGATGTTCACCCTGCGAATGAGGTCCTTGAGCTTTCCTTCAGCAAGAATCTTATCTCCTGTTTCAACCAGAGAGCGGTACATGACGAGAAGAGGCTCCAAGAGTTCATCCTTTGTGGTGTAGATGGGGGCAGCTGGGTCGGCAATGGGTGGGTTGTGGTTTGCCAGAAGAGCCTCGCAATACTCTCGTGTGGCAGTCATACGATCACGAATGTGGTAGAAGCACACGCGGAACGGTTCGGTGGGCGGTACATGGTTCCAAAACTCTTTGTACCGAATCTTGTTCGGAACATAATTACCGGGGTTTTCCTTGCGCGCTTTCTCTACAAACTCAGCCATCTTCTTGTTGTACTCGAGCAATTCATCAGAACCGTAGTGCAGAGAAAGATCAAAAAGAAGATTCTCAATCTCTGTGAGATACAGACAGGCGGCTCTGTAACGATTGATGGCAACCACCTCTCGGGTTACTGCCGGGGTGACGAAAGGATTGCCATCACGGTCACCACCAGCCCACGATCCAAATAGAAACGGCCTGGCATCTAACGGGAGCGGCTCGAGTCCTCTGGACACCAAGTAGCGATCCATCTGGGACATGTAGGTTGGTGTGGCGTCCCACACAGTGTCCTCGATAACATGGATGATGTTACGAGCCTCATCTTCCGGTTTGGGCTTGGATCGACGAACCTCATCAGTGCGCCACAAACCAAGAAGGCAAGACCTAAGCTTCTCTTCGTTGTCCTTCCTCTCAAGAGGAGTTAGATACTGGTCGTGATTGGACTCAATACATCTGGCAATCTCGTGCAGCTTAGCCAGGAGGGAGCGACGAACCGCCTGCGTCGGATGGGCAGTGAGAACCATTTCAACAGTCTGAGTGGTGAGTTGATCGCGAATCTCCTGCAACGATTTGCCATTGTCCTCCAGCTCTTCTACAATCTCGTGAAGGAAGAAGTGAGTCAAGAGCGAAGATTCACCCCTTTCAAAGGCGCGACGGCGACGAATGCGGTGAACATGTTCGGCAAGATTGGCCAGATTGCACATGTTCGAAAACAAAGAACCGACGACTGTGAGCTGAGAGACGTCAAGATTCTCGATGAGATCGGCGAGATCATTGAACGAAGCATCATCCTTGAAAGACGAGTCATAGATTTTGGCCAAGCTGCGCACTTTTTCCAGGATGGCCATGTCACAAGGAGGAAGCTGGAGCTCAATCAGCGCCAAAAGGGTGTCGCAAAGCTGATTGACATCCTGCTGCAACGGAGAGACAAAGTCAACGGAATCAATGCGACTTGCCTTGGTGAGCGGGTTGGCAACGCCCTTCATCGCCAGCGGCATGGCTCCTACCATGATGCAGAAGAGACAGCAACGTACAGAAGCAGTCAGCACGGACACGCAGTAAAAGGCAGTTGAACTCTCAGGCAAGAAAAGGCGCTTTTATACGCACAAAAGGCTCAGATGGGCGCCGACGGTGATGCGCGCGTCGTCCACACGGGACAAGAGAGCGACGAGATTGACGCCCGATTCGTCAGCTCGAGCGCATCAGCGACGCGGCTATGCACTCATTCTTTAAGATCTGAGCGCAGAGCGATGTGGCGCGTGCGCTGGCACACGCTGATTGGCCCGCGGCCCGCGAGCACGTGGCGCTCATTGGCGCGTCGCCAACGTTGCGAATATGCGCATACGCTGGCGCCGCATTGCGCAATCGCGCATGAGCTGGCGCAGCCGCACGGCGCCGCCGGGCCCAACGCGGCTCTCAACTTCATTCTTCTTCTTCTATCAACTGATCGCAATTGGTACATAATCTACATCACATAGCCGTGCCGCTCGCGCGCCGCAAGGTTCAGAAAGTACGGCCCTAGGAACGTCACCATGAACACCAGACCGCCGTGCAGCGCGGCGGCGCCGTCACCCTGAGTGAAGACGGGTGAGTTAACGTACCCCAGCTGAACGATCGTAAAGTTCAGATACAACACCAAGTAGAGCGCCGCCCACATCAGGTAGTAAAGAGGCGACGGCGTTCGTTCCTTCTTTGCCAGATGCACTGCGAATCCGCCCCAGCAGATCATCAAAATTCCCGTCACAATCGTAAACACTGGAAGTACACCGATGTGCGGCGGCGCTATGAACGGCGCTTCCAGTCTCCCTGTTCCCACGCTTGAGTTTATGACGCCGCCTACTATCAGAGTCCACACTCCGGCCAAAGCCAGATTGCCGTTCCAGAACACTGCCCTCATCTTGTTTCCGGAGTTCTGCAGCAGGAAGTCTACGCCGGTTATCGCGCTGACCAAGCGAGCCATAAAGACAAATTGACCTCCTTGCAGTGCGAGACAGAAGTGGAACGACGTGAATATCCCCATCACGATGATCAAACGACTCTGACTCAGGTTCAAACCCTCCATCAGCGGATCTGTCAAGTCAGCCGCTCTGATTGACGGTAGCACAAACACGAAAACAGCAAACACGTAATACCCAAGTACCGTTTGAATTACCATACAAATCTTGATGAATCTTACATTATACCGCCTCAGTACCAACGCATACATCCCAATAAACAGCCCCAACAACCCGAACGTAACTTCAAACAAGCCCCCAAGAAAAGGAACAAACGATGGTGGCCGTTCGTCGAACAAATCCACTGAAGGGTTGGATGTCACCACCCGAAGCGCACCTTCCGTAATTACGAGAACGCTCCATATCATAAGCAAAGCCGACGTTTGAACGATCGCCGGCGACGTTTTACCGTAAGCAATCGGTTTGGCGAGCGGGTCTTTGAAGAGTTTGCTGTCATACTCGTCCGTAGATGAAATGTCTGTACTCATGACGGAACACTGACGTAGAGAGAAGTGGCGCGCTTGAAGAGACACAAAGCGTCGTGAAGAGGGGGTTGTGTTGCGCTTGCACCGACCCCTTGCCGGGCGGTGCACATGACGCGTTTTACTTTCTAGCTGACCGCTGCCCGCTGACGCACGCCCTGATATTGTTTATAAGATATATCCCTGTTGCTCGCGCATTGGAGAAATCTAGGGTATCTACATACACAACGCGCCACCGTCAGTTTCCTACGGCGAGTAGATACTCTCTGTAAAGTTATGTACACAGACAACAGCTATCAGCACCTACAGACAAATCTTCACTTGTTCACTCTTTGTCAAATATGCGTTGACGACTGTTCTCACTCCTGCAGCGAATGAAATGTCGCGTTGCACCTAAACGTGAAGGTGATCGCAAACGCACTGCTGGCGGACGTTCCATGAAGAAATAAATCCAAACCTGGTGTGATACCGATGCCACGTTTTGGAGACATTTAGTGCTGAGTACTCTTCGTCCTTTCAAGAGACTTGAAGTTGTCAACACGGAACAACGCTTGAGCGTATCCTGAACGCTTGTGACGGGGAAGTATTCCAGGTTCCCAGTGAAATTAACATTTCGCAAAATACTGTTTTCTGGAGGAGAAGGCTATCTTCGGCCCGTGTGATACAGGGACTTCAGGTTTTAACCATTATGGCTATGTGTGGCGCTTAAACAGAGAAAATTTTTGTCTCAGAATGTTGTGTCCTTGTTGATGTCTTGTGATCACTCTTGACGATATAGTGTCAATGCCTTATCCCAAGGTAGGTCACTCCCAAAGATAGAACCGTGAAATACAGTGCCGAATAAACACACTGCTCATTTCGAGGGAATAAGGTTAAAACGCTGACTTTCAGAGAGCTCTCCGAAGGAAGGCTAGAGCAGAAAAGAGGGGTAAAACGTTAGCCTTCTAGCTAGCTAGCCCCTTTACCTACCAAAATCATGCAAAGGATATTGTATGTCGATGTAAGCTTTTTGATGAAAACCTAGTGGCAAAATGATAACGACTTTGAGAGCTTCATCTGCTCAGGATATTGTACCGCTCTGTTCACGATACAAAACCGAGCATAAAAGTGAAGCTCGCATGTGTCTGGCCCACAAAAGTCGTCTACAATTTTTCTCAACTCGCTCAGCTGGCCATTATTTGCACGTAACCTATGGAACATGAATTGCACCGGAAGAACCATATCATGAAGTTCACGCAACTATATCTGCTTCTCTTTCATAATGAGCCAACGGCTTCGCTATTGAAACGGCTTTTAAGCGGCATTGGATTGAAAAGCGCTGAAGCACTATCATCCTCCGAACACAAAAAACAAAAACATCAACGATGGACAACTCTCAAAATGCATTCCTTATCCGAATCAAAGGAGGAACTCGTTTCCGTGGCACAAACCCGTACATTATAACTTGTCTTGACAACGACTTAAGCACCGAACTTCATCGCACCCGAGCCGTAGATGGAGGTCGTTACGTCGCCTGGAACGAGGCGTTCGTCATCGACATTTCCGAATATTGCAAAGAAAAACAACCGACATATCTAACCTTTGTCTTTGTCGATGCGAGCAAGACGGGGGTTTCTTCTCTTGGTTATGTCCAACTTGAGCTGCGAAATATTCGCAACTCTGAGCTGGAAGAGGTAACCGAAGATATAAGGGATGGAAAGGGAACTATTACGTTCAGTACGATGCCGGTCGAACAACCTTCTTCAGCTCTCAGTGAGTATGCAGCAAAGATAAAAGGATATTTCGCAGGTGTGTTTCACGGGACGAATTCCTCGGAGAGCAGTGACGGATCTTCAAGTCAGCCCGAAACTGTGTATGGAAGGACCTTGGGTGCTGTCAAAGGTGTAGCAGCGTCTGCGGTGGGTGTCGCAAATGCAAAACTAAACCCTTCTGAAAGTGACGAACAAGAAAAGAGCGAGATTGCTGGCAATGGAAATGATGGTGGCTCTTCTTCTCAGTCTCCATTGGAAGGTCTGCAGCACATGATACACTCCAAAGTTGAGCAGGCACGGGAAGGAATTGCACACGCTGTAGACAAGGTGAAGCCGACAGACAAACCTGAGGCTGAAGTGGGTGATGCTACTGCTAGTGCAAGCGCCGCTGCTGCCGGTGCAGCCGCAGCCGTGGCTGGAGCGGGTGCTGCCGCTGCGGCTGCGGGAGCAGGGGCTGCTGCTGCTGCTGACGCTGGCGCCGCTGAAGCAAGCACTGCCGCCGCTGCTGCCAATGAAAGTGCCACCGCTACTAGATCGCCGTCACCCTCCCGGCTGGATGCTCTGCAAGAAACGTTACAATCCAAAGTGCAACAGGCAAAGGCGGGATTCTCCGAAGCTGTAGAGAAAGTGAAAGCAGGAGACAAACTAGAGGGAGAGGCCGTCGATGCTACCGTTGGCACAAGTGCGGCCACTGAGGGCTCTGCTTCGCCTTCTCGACTGAGCGGTTTACAGGAAATGGTGCAAACCAAAGTGGGCCAGGCAAGGGAAGGTTTCTCGCACGCCGTTGAGAAGGTGAAATCGGGCGATAAGGCTGAGGCCGGACCTAGTGAAGAGGCTGCCGGTGCAGGGGCCGCCGCTACTGCTTCCGCTACGTCGCCTCGACTGAGCGGCTTACAGGACTTGGTGCACTCTAAGGTAGAGCAGGCAAAGGAAGGAATCTCGCACGTTGCCGAGAAGGTGAAGGGAGCTGAAAAGCCAGTCGGCGAGGAGGCTGGAGCTGCAGGCGATGGCGCTACCGGGGCTGCCTCGCCATCTCGACTGGGGGGCCTGCAGGACATGATCCACTCCAGGGTAGAACAGGCAAAAGAGGGGCTCTCCCACGCCGTGGAGAAGGTCAAGCCCGCGGAAAAGCCAGAAGGTGAAATTAGTGAGGCGACTGCTGACGCAGGTACCCCTGGTAGCGCTGCCCAAGGATCTGCACAATCGTCACGTCTGGGCGGTTTGCAAGACAAGTTGTACTCAAAGGCAGGGCAGGCAAAGGAGGGAATCTCGCACGCAGTGGAGAAGGTGACGCCCGGGGACAAAGCCAACGACAGTGCGTGGCCCGCAGAGGGCAGCAGCGCCACAGAAGCTGCTCCCGGACCTCAGTCGCCGCTGCAGACGATGGGGGATATGCTGAACTCGACTGTGCAGCAGACGAGAGAGGGACTGGCCAATCTGATGGGCAGAATGAGATTGGGGGATCAAAGCGGGGCAGCTGGTAACAATGCTGAGGGAGGTACGGCAACGAAGCCGTAAGGAGAAACAGAGGGGCAGCAAGCAAATGAGGGGGGGATAGCGCGATGTTCATGTGGGAATGACTTGTGTGGCGGATGGAATACAACGTGGGGTTGGCACGAGATTCGAGGCTGCGGTGTACGGCGATGGTGGATGGCGTCGGCAATCAGGTTACTCACGGTGCGTTGAGGGCGTGGGACAAGTGGATGGCAACGACGAAGACTCGTGAGAGGGAAACCGGCGCGGATTGCAGTGACAGCTTCA
This sequence comes from Gracilaria domingensis, assembly GCA_022539475.1. Taxonomy (NCBI): domain Eukaryota; phylum Rhodophyta; class Florideophyceae; order Gracilariales; family Gracilariaceae; genus Gracilaria; species Gracilaria domingensis. The sequence continues at coordinate 663,702 of VCMS01000005.1, forward strand.
CAGCTCATTGAATTGACAGCGCTTTTCGTGGAGGTGCACGCTGCGGTATCGAGCGGCGGCGGACGAGTATCATACAAGGCTGGTATTAGCCGTGTACGATCTAGAGTTTGGCGCGGACGTGGGTACGCGAAGCGGGGTAGGAATTAAAAGACGGCCATGACGTCAGCACGGGCATGACAGAGCTTGCGTATTTGTAACGCCAATGCATCCATCTTGCCCGCGCGCCGCACAAGTGCGGCACAGCGGCACAGCGGCACCGCGGCACTGCGGCAGGGCGGCGCGCGCGCGCGCGGCTCGACGGCGGCGATGCGCATCGGCACGCAGCGCCGCCCAAATCGTGTGGCCACCGGCGGCGCCGAACGGCCAACCGTCGAAAAGCGGGCGCGGCCCACCACGTCAGCGCGGCGCGCGCGCGGACGCTCGCCGCGCCGCCGCCGCCGCCACGCGCGGACCGGGCGCGCGGCGGTGAACGGCACGCGCGTGACGCGCGCGCGCGGCGCGCAACATACAGTTGCGCGTCCCTTCACCGCGCGCGCCGACACGCGCCGCGAACGTTGCGCGGCGAAGGGCGCGTGACGTGTTTTTCTCCGCGACGCGCGCACGCGCGGTGGCGCTTTGGCGCACTGCCGCAGCGAGGGGCGCGTTTCTACGCGCGTCACAGCCGCGAGCGCTACTGCTGACTGGGTCCGTTGCAGCCGTGCACCGTACTTAAACCGCCGCTCGCGCCGTCGCCGGGGGCTCATTCCATTCTCCATCAGACCTTTTGGAGTTCCAAGCTCCAATCGTTCAAGCCGCCCCACAAAAGGCTTCTCGCCGACATCTGCTCATCTGCACCTGCGAAAGAGCTCTATTGTGTTCACTTCCCGTCATGGAGGCTCCCGCCGCACCGATGCAGCCCGACGTTGAGAATGGGCTCGATGACAAGCAAATGATGAACAAGAAGTCGCTGGCGTTTCTTGAAGCCGGCGCCTTTCTCACGATCTGGTCGCTGCTGGTGATCAACGAAGGCGCGATTCGCGTCATCCAAGCGCGTCCCGTGGTGGATCTGTTCCTTGACGATGGCAGAATCAGGCGATTTGTGCCGTTCCTTGGCGGTCTGCTGGAGGTGGCGTTTGGTGTGCTCGGCCTGTACGTGGGTATTTCTGCGCTTGTGTTGCGCTGGTTCAACGAAAGCATCACAAAGCTGGTGATGGCCATTCAGACTGTGTTTGGTTACTTTGTGTTCGCTGTGTTTGTGTTTGCGCTTCCCGCCGTGCGAGCGGCCGATCTTGAAGAGGGACAAGGTATTCCTATTGTTGGACTGACTCTCTTCCAGAACCGCTTCATCATCTGGATGGGCATTCTGACGTCATTCCACTTCTGCTTGTCGCTGCAGGGTGGTCAGTTTGTGTTTTTGGCGCGGCTGGTGAGCGCCGGTACCGGACGCGATTTCATGAAGGCGCAGTCTGGCAACAAGATGCGTGCGGTGTTCTGGAACATGAACTTGGCTCTCTCGGGTCTGTGGACGCTGATCACGGGCGCGCTGATTCAGGCTGAATTTGGCGGCGGTCGTCTGGACGCTCCGTTTGTGTCGCCGCCCAACGTGGGCCGGCTGCCGGGCATGACGATTGCGGCGGGTGTGTTCATGATCACGTGGGGTCTTGTGGGCGCGTTCTTTGGTGTGAGCGGTGGCTCTGTGCCGTCGTTCTACTACTTTGGCACTGCGTTCGTGTACTTGTTTGCGTTCTTGAACTTCACAATTGTGCAGTTTGGCCAGCTGGACTTCCTCGGCGACGGGGCGGAGCCAATTGACGGAGCCACGGCGTTGCACGCCGGGCTGGTGTTCATGACGGTGGCGCTCGGGCCGTACTTTGTGAACCAGGCGGACCGCGAGAGGAATGGAGAGAGTTACTAGAGTGGTGTAGGGCTACCGCACCAGCAGTCTGGTGTGCTTTCCGTGTGTTTGCTCTGTTCTATTTTTTTTGTTGACTTGAGGATACCAACGTGTCTTGTTTTTTGTAGTGTTGAATAACTGCTTGGATCGACTGGTGTACAGTAAATAAAGAAGACGACACTGTTTCCGGTTCGGGTGCGTTTTGTTTTGGTGCGCGCGTTTCTCGTAGAAACTTTCTACGTGAAGCTGAGTGCCCGCTGCTGCTGCCAGCGCGGCGCGCCGCTGCGCGCGTGACGCCCTGCTGTCGCCGCCTGCCGCTGTTTTCTCCCCCGAATTGCGGCCGCGCGCATTTGTGCGCGAGCATTCCCGGATGGAGACGCGCGCGCCCCATCCTACTCTCGGGAGTTGTGCCCGGCAGTGACGCCGTCGTTGTTGCCGATCGTCTTGCAAGGTACACTCGAGACCGTTTCACGCCGTCGAGGCCGTCTCACGCCGCCGAAACGTCCCGCAAACCGCGCGCGCGCCGCCGCTCATTCGTTACGAACACGCCGCGCCGTCCCCACCAAGATACAACCATGCCACGCGCGGCGCGCCGCGCCGCCGCGCGCGCGCGCCCCCGCGCCACGCGCCGCCATGCAGCGCGCCGCCGCGCCGCCGCCCAGCGAGCGCCGCTCTGCGCGCCGCCCAGCGCGCGCCGTGCGCGAGCGCGCGCCGCCCCCTGCGCGCCGCGAGCCGCGCACCGGCGCCGAGTACCTCGACGAGAAGCTGCGCCAGCTGCTCGCCAGCAAGCGCGCCGCCGCCGCCGCCGCGGGCGAGAGCCCCGTCGCGGACGCGGACGAGGGCGCCGCGACGGACGGCGCCAACACGCCCGCCCCGCCGGCGCACGCGTCGGACAGCGCGCCGCGCGCCGCGCTGCCGCCCGCGCAGCAGCAGCAGCAGCAGCAGCAGCCGCCGCCGCCGCCGCCGCCGCCGCAGCAGCAGCCCGCCAGCTCGTTCTGCCACGTCTGCACGCGGCCGGCGTCGCCCGGCAGCCGCGCCGTCTGCGCCAACTTCGCGCGCGGGCTGTGTCGCAAGACGGTGTGCCAGCGCTGCCTGTCGTGCGCGGCCGCGGCGGCCGGCGGCGGCGACGACGCGGCGCGCGGCGGCTGGCGCTGCCCGCACTGCCGCCAAGCGTGCCCGCCCTGGGCGCAGTGCTTCACGTACTCGCGCGTCAACCAGCGCCGCAAGGCGCGCCGCGCGCGCGCCGACGCCGCGCGCAGCGACGCCTGACGGCGCGCGCGCGCCGTGACACGCGCGGCGCGCTGGGCGACGTGGCGCTGCCCTGCGCGCGCGGCGGCGAGATCGCGGCGCGGCGCTCGCGACATCGCGCCACCGCCGGCGCCGCGGCGCCGCGCGACGCCCGACGCCCGCGCTTCGTCGCGTCGGACTCATCGGCGCTCACGCCGCTCACGCCGCCGTCGTCTCCGTGTCGTCGCGCACCACCATGACGCTCTCGCGCAATCGCCCACGGTCACCGAAATCACCGACGAGTTGTACGCCACGCCACTGACGCTTGTGTCGCAGGCGCCGCCAGAGCTCACCGATATCTTCTGATTGTACCCGTCGCCGCACGCGGAGACCGACCGCGGTCAACGCAGACAGCTGCGCAGAACTTCTTCTTGCGTCCGGTTCAACCACGCGCCCGTTGAGCAGTTTCGCCTGTCTGATACCGCGAAGCGCTTTGAACATGAGCTGATTTGGGCGATGCCAGCGTTGCCGCCGCAGGCATTTCTGGGCGGCTTGAGGAAGCTAGAGCTGTATTTTGCTTCCAGTCCGGCGGCGTTGAGGCTTGCGGCCGGCGAGAAGGTCAGGGGTGACAGCCACCTTTTGTATGACTGGGCCATTCCGTTGCCTACCTCGCTTACGGGTAGTAGCCAGGTCATGACGCGCATTCCAGATGCGAACGGCACGCGCTGCAAACGACGTAGACTTCATATCTGTCGCCATGGACATCCATGGAGTAGTAGGCCCGAGCGCAAAGAATTTCCTCAGCACAATAGCAGAAACCTGCGCAAAGCGGAGAGGCACCGAAGCTCCATGGGAGTACGTGAACCTGGCCTTGCGCCTTGAGTACACACTCCAAAAGCTCACCGCGGCAGCCATTAATACACGCCGGCAGCTTTCAGTTCCACACAGTAGTATGCCGGGCTCTACATAAGGGCGCCACACACGAAATAGACAAACCTCTCTCTCTCTCTTGATACACCACATCCAACCTTTCGCACATTTACCCATGCATCGAGGCACTTTCAGTACTACGCCGTAACGCCCTCATCTCTCATCTTTGCAGTCACACTGACGCTTTACGGGGCGCGAGCTCAAGTCGATTATGGCTTCACGCAGCTCAATCCACCAGGTCCGGTTACTCTTTGTATCATATCTTGATCAGCCATCCTCGCGACAGTAACGTACTGGCAACTGCAGAAAACCATCTTCCATTCATCCGATACGAGGAAAGCTTTTGCAAAGATCCTTACAAGCTATGCGCGGTTGTCGAAAATGCCATTCGCGCTCCTTTCCGAGTAGACTTCTTGCACCCGAAAGCAGAAGAGCGTTACCACTTTTGCCACAAACGAGCACTTCTCGTGTTTAACATTCCATTTTGTGACATACCATCGGCACCAGAGGGACAAAAGTGGATACCCAAACATGAAGTGGATGCTCTCAAGATTCGTCCTTACAAGGAATCGGTGATAAAGTATTTGACAAACTACACAGTGCATGGCTTGGACGTGAACGGTGAACGCTTGTTCCCGCACTTTAGGGCGGGTTGGCTGAAGGAGGCAACAAAGTGGCTTGATATGAAAGACGCGCTGTTTTCGATATCTACTGTTCTGTGCTATGGAAACTACTGTGCCTTTTCGATATCGATTACTATGCGATTGATAACGTCTTACTTGCTGTTTGTTTGTCCGCTGCGAACGGGCGCCTACTTTGGACGACTTTTGGCTTGTGACTTCTCTATATGAAGCTAGCGTAGATCCCCGGTTCTCTCTGACAGAGCAAAATGCAAGAGCTCGACGACTCGAATGTAAACCTCTGACACTGTTTCTGCCTTGTTTGTTTTCTTCCTCACACTCTAACCTTTATAGTTATGGGCCCAAACGGCCTGTCTGATCTGCCAAGCCGGCCCAGGCTTACATGGGACATTCGTAATGTGCCCTGGACCGGTGACAAAGGCGATCAAGAACCCTACGCAACTGGCGTGAAGCTATGGGAAGCTTTTTATGACCGCTTGAAAGATTCGAAAAGCAACAAAATACCGAAGGAGTTATAAGGCACAGTATGACATGATAATTGTAGACGCCATTTTCCATAACTAGACGGATAAAGGATATCAAATGTACCCTATAACGCAACTTGCCCTAATGTGGAAATACTGTCTTTGATGGGAACGGAGGTTACAGTTTTCCTCAGAACGTAGCCGATCTTTGCCGCGACGCCCTCGTTTTAGTTTCAGATGAAGCTGAGACAGAGCTCAATGCGTTGCGGAAAGAAGAAAGAAAAATTGACGTCTCGATTAGGACCTAGAGAAGAAAGAAGAACAGCATAAAACACTACCAAAAATCAATTGTGGCTCAAACCTGGTTCACTATATTACGAACGCCATGTGACACCAGGCCAATGAGAGGTCATCATTGCAGATAAATGACCCAATCAAAAGACTTGATTTAAATTTGCATCGAAGCACTTATGAGTTTTCAACGTCGCCATAAGTTGATTAACGACCGCTTTGCAGCACCGAAGCCTTCGGTTCTCTCGAGAAGCACCTCAAGACGCAGTCAAGCGCTGCCGTAGAACATTACGACGCGGAGCGGGCTCTTGAAGTCGACGCAAGTCCGCGGCTGTTTCATAAAATGGCTCGTTCATGGCTTTTTCTTTCCTCGACTTGGGGAAGCTCTGTTTTTGGCGACGCTTCAAACCCACCACAACTGCAGCGCTTGTAAAGTTTATGACGAATTCAGAATTGATAAGAATAACGCCGTTCTCTTTAACTTTGGCATCGTTCAGCACCGACGGCGCTTGCTTGTCATAGAATATTTCCACGCTCTGTAATGATACAGCGCTCTCTTCTACATCTGAAAACTACCATTTCAAAGTCAAAACCGACGTCTCGCCCTCCAACTGTACGAACGCTCCCAAGGTTTCAAACCCTTCGCGAATATTTTATATGGTTACCGACTTTTCATAGGCATCCGTAATGCAATTTTTGACGTCAAATGCGTCTAATACTGACTTCAATTGCGGTGCCCTGTAAATCGCGGCTTCTAAGTGCCATTTGAAGTACAACTACACTCCTACTTCTAATGGTTGCAAGGAGTGCAAGGTGTGTAAAGAGAGCCCCATTACAATCACGTTGGGATCACGAACAGGATATATAGAGACAAATATTACGTGTGCGTTGTAACCGTGAAGTAGCAGAATAACCTTTTCACCTGGCTTGCAAAAGACAGAAACTTCTTTCACAAACCTCTCCGCCCAATCATCGAATATATCAGTATCAACTCCCGCCGGATCTCGTGGATACAAGTAACAGTAAGGCAAGACAGAATAGAGACTCTAGTACTCTCCATTTACTTTGCGGTACTTCGCGAGCTTTCCAGGAAATACAATCACCAGTGTCAGTGTATCTCCTGCCACCGACACAACTAGCATTTTTGTTACATTATCTAGGTTTTCCTTAGTTCTGGCCAATGTTAAAACTAATCTCGTAAATGTTGGTCCAAGCGCCTTGCGTATACTTTTATCTACGATCTTCGTGAAGCTTATTTCTGTCTGGTCTGCATTCCAAATTCTGTGTGGGTCTCGAATTTGGTACCTATTAGAAGCTGCATTGATTTGCGCAATGTGTTGAGAAACATGTTTTTTAGACACGGCTCCCACCTATTGTGCAAAACCCAGCGATGGGGAAAGACACGCAAAGGCGGTTCACACCCTCTCTCAAGAGACGCGCACAGCAGTAGAGCGCTCCCACAGGTACGACACGGCAATGCCGGGTGTAAGACCGGGGTCGACCCTTCCCAAGTAAAGGAGGGAGCAAGGCGGCGAAGAAGAAGCGTCCAGCGGTAGAAAACACACGAAACAAGTCGTCAGTAGCGTCACGTGCGTAGCGCGCGGTACTTACGAGTGTTGTGATGACACGCGAGAGCAGTAATAGCCCACGCGAGTGTGTCGAGCCACGAACGGTACGCACTGGTACACCAAGGGGTGCTACCTGTATAACAGGGACAAAAATAAAGAAAACACACACAAAGTACACACGCAAAAGCGGTAGTGGTGTTAATGATGCCGCGAGGCGGATGATGAACCCTGCACTAGGTGTCGGCTCTCCCGGAGGAAGATATCGGTCACCGAGGGTGAAAAATCAGAGCCGAACACTCGGTTGTTCGGTTTACTTCCCCGACAATGGGTGCAGCTCAACCTACTAAGTAGTCTAGAGTGCCACTGTCAAGTGTGCAACCGGGCTAACTAAAATAAATAATAAATATCTAGAATATCCCAAAGTTGGGTGCCAACCGTCCATACACGTGTGTAGCCATCCAGCAATGCTGTGCCAACCTCACCAGAGTCCTCGACCTCTACTCCACTGCAGGGGCAGTTATTTCACACCAAAAGCGAGCAAATACCGCACAAAGCGTGGCTCTACACCACCTGGCGGTCATTAAACACTCGCACGCTCTTGAACTGAGTTTCAAAATGTCGTCTCGAGAAACATTGCATCCATCTATACCCCTGTCTGCCACCACGAACGTAGCGCTTGATCTTTTTTTGTCGACGCACTGAGAGCTTTGATACATAATGCTGGAAAAAGTCAAAGACGGTTACTTTGGTAAGCGGTGTCTTCATTCCTGCGTAGTCCTTGATCGCTTCAGTCATTAACTGCGCTTCCTGTTCTAACAGAACCGGTGGGCGTGCAGGTTTTCTCAATGACAGTTTAATGTCCTTCGGGTTGGTTGGCGCGTGCTGGAATTACGAATCTTCCCAGCTGTTGTAATGTTGGGTGAGCGAAATGTGGGGAATATCGTAATGTTCGGCGGCCTCTGTGAAGGAGGCATCGTGTTCATACACATAGAATATGGCTTCTTGCATCATTGGCAGTGTATTCGTTGGCCCATCTCTGTATTGGCGAACGAGTTCGGATGCTGTGCACACAGCTATCTAATCGCGGTCATCACCGGTCTGCTTGGCAAGGACAGCGGCAAGTTTTGCACAGCAGAAGTTGGTCTGCTTCGAAGTGGGATTGACCGGCGTTTTGGTTGGTATTTGTATGGAGTGTTCTGGTTGTTTGGCGGTGAAAAAGTGGTTATTTGCGTTTGTTTATACGATTTCTGTAGTGCAACGCTCATGTATGAAGAATTTCGCTGGACTTCGTCATAATTCCCGTTCACAGGTTTCCCTGGTACACACCAGTATATGACTAGTAGTAACTAGTGGTTGCCATCGAGATGGTTTGGACACGTGGGACACGGTGGCGCTGATCGGAGGTTGGCCACTACACGTGGGCGTTTGCCACAATTAGCGGGATGCTTAGTTAATATTATTTATTAATTTTAGTAAGGACACTACTTAGTGCGACGGCGTCGCCGCCGTCGCACCAGTAAAGTGCCCCAACCAGGGTGATCCTACTTCAAGGATCTTGGCTCTAGCCACTCTCGCCTTCGGCGTCCCTCCTTATCGGAGGGACTCCCCGTTGTCACGGTGCGGCTATGTACCTTGCGTCCCCGCAGAACCCAACTTTGGGAGTGTTTTACCTTTGTTGTTTGTGTTTGACCCTGTGTAGGGAATACCCCGGCGATACGCCGTACCTCTCTTATCCCTTTCTCTCTTTCCCTCTCTTTCCCTTTCCCCACTCTGTAGTTTCTTCCCTCTTTCGAGGCTGCTACACTCATATGTGAGTCACCCTTACCAACTCAACTCTAAACGCCTCGTCTTGACGGTCTGGACCTGGTCTAACACCCGGCTAGTCGCGCCAGCCCAGAGAGGCTCTGTTCACTGGGTTGCCCTCAGTAGAGGAAGATCCCGAACATCTTCGTGGTGTTTCCTGCTCGCAAGCATTGCACAACAAAGTGGTCTCCCGACCTAGAAGACAGGAAGTTTGACGCACTTTTGTTTACCCTCTTTGAGGTTCGTTTTCGTTTGGAAGTTCCCGTGTAACGGTTGGATTGGATACCGATGTCTCGGAAGCCTTCCGATGCGGAGCCTGCGATCACCCGCAGTCGTTCCACCAACGGTGGTAATCCGACGGATGGTCGACCTCCTTCGAGGATACCAGTTCGCCCTGGATCTACCCTGGGTAACAGGCCGTCCTCGTGGACGTCTAACCCACCGGCGCGCCGGACACTTCCGTTTCCCGCGTTGATCTCTCCCACTGATGGGATTGCTGCGGCATCTGCCGTTGCCAAACCGGCTTCTGCCGGGCAGTTCAAGGCTAGCGCCGAGGCGCCTCAGTCCCGTCGGGAGACGGTTGACAACCCCCAGGGTACAACCCTGGAAGAGCAGGTTCGTATGCTGCGAGCTGCTCACAATTCCCTTATGGGAGCTCATGATTCCCTCGCGGGAGAAGTCCGAACTCTCCAGGAAGAAGTTCGAACATTTCCTGTGAAGGATGTCGCAGAGAAACTCCGTATTCTACGGTCCGATGTCAACTCCGTGCTGGAATGCATTGGAGGACCCGCTGCCTTCGTGGAAGGAATTGAGACCCAATTTGATCGGATTCGAAGCCGTCTGGAGACGTTGGAGAAGGCCGCTATCGCGGACCTCGCCACTCCGGCGGAGCCGGTTGAAGTGTCGCATCGCGACAAGAACACCGGTCGGGACAAATCTTGCCGCAGGCGGAAGGTCAAGAAGGACAATCAGTACTCCGACTCGGACTCAAGTGTAGAGCAAAACGCCCTTTGTGGGGATACACCGAGGTGTTTTCCATAGTTTGTTGATCCGTTACCGGCTTCCACACCTCATGTTATGAGAGGCTACTGTAGTAGTGCTCCTATTTTGGGGTATGCCTAGGAAGGGTAGTGTTTCTGCACACGTGTGCTGAGTTGGCCCGATGCCTGGTGCGCCGTGGCAAGCATGCCACGGTTTCACACGTGTAGGATGTTGGCCGGCAGCGCCGGATAGTTAGAGATTTCTAGTTGATATTTTCAAGTGCCCTATATAGGTGGCGGCACTTCCCGCCACTGTACGGGAAGTAAACCTTCAAGGAGGCTTCTGGCTCTGACTCTCTTGCCGCTTGTGAACGGTCTTCGTCCCTAATCGGGCAAGCCGCCACAATTCCGGGCTAGTCATCCGACCTCTACCACTGAAGAGTTCTAGACCGTCGTTACGGCATCTTTTGTTGTTTCTTTGATATTATTTCCGTCATATGGCTCTCGTTTCTCTGCCCTGTTATACAGGTTTTTGCCCACTAGTCTCGGGACTTATTCCCGTTTATCACGAGTCAGTGCTCCGCAGTGCGGCTCGTTTGCTGATCCTCTGTTGCTCCCTACCGTTAGGCTGGATATCTCCACTCGCTGTGGCTCGCCGCAACAACCGGATACCTACGCCGATTCTTCCCCTTCACCTCTGACTGCACGCTCAGATCGGGGCCACCCGGACTTACACCCGGCATCGCGCTGGCCCTATCAGAGGGTTCTACTGCTGCATCTACCCCTATAGAGAACAGGTTTCGAACACCCTGTCGGTGGGCTTTCCGGGACATGGCTCTTGTTCGCCCACTCGTGGGATTGCACCACAAACTGGTCTCCCGACCTAGAATCGGCCTTATTCGCCAACATCTGTCGGAGTTGGTTCGTATGTTTGGAGCCCAGATAGTTGGGAATATCCGTTCTTACAGTTCTTTCATTTTCCGTTTGCGGAAGTTGTTTTGGTTGCCAATTGGCCGACTATGTCGGTGAACGATGTCGTCCCGTCGCAGGAGTGGCGGGCCACGTGCCGCTTCTGTGCCCGGTTCGTCTGGCTTGCCGGCGAGTCTGCCCCCGCTACCGAAAGACACCCTCGAGGTCCCTGGTAATGGCGCTCCGAAACCGGCTTCCCGGGGTCTCGGTTCCGATAACGGCACCCCACCCACTCGTGGGCCAACTGAAACCGCACCTGCGGCTGATTCCGGCGTAGCGGTTGACGTTATGTCGTCGCGGTCCGACGAGTACACCCTCCGCGAATTACAGGCTCAGGTTCGCATCCTGCAGAACTCCCAAGTGGGCCTCATCCGGGATATTACGAAACTCCGGCAACGGCTCGATGAAGCCGGTATCCGGGATGTTTCGAGCGAAGTTCGTGTTTTACGGTCTGATGTCAACCAGATTATGGAACACCGACAGGTGTCGGCTGCACTGCACGAGCAGGCTTCTGCACGCCTGGACCGCGTGGCTACCCGTCTGGAGACGGTCGAGCAAATCATCGTATCTAATGCTGTTGGGCCGGGAGCCCTGGTTTCTGAGGGTTCTCAGCACTCGCGCCGTTCCCGGGATCGTCCGGCAAGGGAGAAGGTCAAGGTTGAGTCTGACTCGTCTTCTTCGTCCCCTTCTGATGAGGAAGGCCCTCAAAAGGGATCGTCTACCACTCTTCGGACAGCGCGGAAGAGCGTCCACGGTACTGTGAATCCCGTTCGCGGGCTACTGAGGCCACCTCTGGTGTTGCACGAGGCCGTACGAAATGACGGAGACACCTTGGATTGAAGGAATTGAAGCCGACAAACCTACTGTATCGGAAGCTGCTATCGTACCGATATTATCGGCTTGATGATACGATGCCACAGAGAACCCCATGTGGGACTTGCAATGTGCGGAATCATCTCCGACAAATGGAGCTTACGCTAAAGCCCCACAAGTTCTCTGGGGAAGATCCAATTCTTGTCTTGGATTTTCTTGGCCGCTTCGTGGCGGAAGCCGATGTTTTTCGGATGAGTGAGACACAGGCCTACATTGCGTTGCCGTACTTTTTGACGGGCGTAGCCGAAGATCAATTCAATTCGGTTCGTGGGTCATCTCGCGCCTCCGAAGGAGGAGTTACGTGCTGACCGGAAGCGGTACAATATCTCCTGCGCTCTTATGCGACTGGCAATGCGATACAGGGTGCTATACTCGCGCTGCGAGACACGAAGCAAGGAGCCGAAGAGTCGGAAACCGTTTATTCTACCCGCCTCAACAAGGCTTTCTACAGATGTGGCAACGTGTTCTCCGTAGCTGAGCGCTGTACGATGTTTGTTGATGGACTAGACCGATCAATTCGGACGTTGGTAGCCCGTTATCGGGAGAACAAACGCCGGATTACCTATCTGGAACTTGTACAATTTGCCCAAGCTGAGGGAGATGCAGCTCGCGCACGCGCTGGTGTCAAGACGCGCACGCGCCGCCTCCTTCATGTAGAAGGCCGGGACTCTTCTTTGCCTCTATCGCGAGCTTCGGTTCAAGGGGGTTATGACAACCTACACCTGTTACAGGCTGATGGTTCAATGCCGACTACGGAGTTGCCGTCAACGACGGAGCCGTCTACTGTTGACGTAGACCCCGCTCTGTACACCGGTCAACAAGTTCCGGCTTTGCACGTGCCACACGCTGGTGGATGTCGCAGTCAACGCCCTGGTTGGAGGGATCCATATCCTCCACGACAGGAGCGCCGTCAGCCGAACCCGGATCTCTTCCGGCAACTTATTTGCCACACCGGTAAGAGGCACAAACACATCGCTCCGAATTGTTTAATGCCCATACGGGATATGGCGAAGATCGTGCCACAATATGAGTCGTTGACGCCCGCCGAACGGGAACGCGTTCCCGACAAATCGTACCTTCGTCCGAAGGCGGAGACTCAGCCTGGAAACCAGTAAAAGGTGCCATCGATTGGTGGAACTGTAGCCGCTCCTGCGAAATCGAAACCTTCGCAGATTGGCGGCGAAGCTCAGAAAAACTGAGCATGGGGGCCTCCAGCAATGGAGAGGAGCCCCCAGCGACGGGGTCTAGCGCGCCTGAGGCTGAGAAGCCTCGCTGCCCGGTCACAATCGTTTCGAGGAAGATGGCCACTACAGACGTAGACTCTGAGCACCTTTGTGTCTTGCGTCACCCGTGGATACGGTCTAAGAATAGCCGGTCCCCGGATAGAGTCCTGATCATGGCGAAACGTAACTACAAAGTTTACGCGGACCTAGGTGTTTCCGACCAGTATATGGTTCGGCAGTTGTCCGTGCTAGATACAGGAGCTGGGCCAAACTTTTTGGTTGAGTCTATGATTCCGCCGCACTTGCGGTCTCGCGTTCGTGCGGCGCCGCATATTGATATCGCGGATGCGAATAATCGGCGACTCTCTAGAGTGGGAGTGATAGACCTGCTTGTCAGGCTTGGCCACTACGTGGTGAAGCTCGATTTCTTGGTTTGCAAGCAGCTCGCTGCGCCGGTCATACTTGGATTTGACTTCTGTGACCGCTTCGTCGAATCAATTCGACCGCGGCAAAGAACCATCGAAATGGAGGATGGAACTATTATACCAATCGTTCGGCGTCCCCTTCGACGGGCTTTCAAGAAGCAAGTTCCGTTGCCTGCTGCGCAGGAGCCTGCCGCTGATGAACGGAAGTCTACAAAACTCCGAGTTGCTCGGTCTATTTGCATCCCGCCCGAATCGCAGGTCTGGGTTACTGTAACATCTACACAATGTGGCTTACAAACGGTGCAACCGCTGCCTGCGTTGCAGAAGAAGTATTAGTTCGCCCTGGCTAATGGGATCGTTTTCGTCGAACCCGAGAAGCCTTTTCAGGTGCTGGTCGCGAACTTCAGCCGTTTCCCTCAACGGTTGGTTAGGAGCCAAGTTATTGGATCATTGCTCCCTCACCCTGCGGCTATAGTGCCTACTCAGGTTTCTATGGCCGAGTTTCTCGGAATCCTCGAAGCTGAGGAGGGGGAGGCGGATCGGAACAATTCCGAACCGAATCCTGGTCTGAAAAGTTCGTCGAAAGACGCTACGCCGACTTCGTCGGATGCGAATAACCGCAGCCGGTCGAAGGAAGCAATGCCAACCTCGTCGGACAGTAACGATAAAGACCTGAGTGCTGCTGACACGAAGGATAAGTCAGTACAGGAACTGGAGTCTGTGGATCTTGAACACGTCCCAGAGACTCACCGCGATAAATTGCGGCACATGCTCGAAGATTTCACGCCCATATGGGATGGCACACTGGGTAAGACTGGTATTACCGAACATCCAATTGATTTACTACCGAATACTCGGCCCATTTCATAGCACCCTTACAGGGCAGGACCGACAGCTCGGCAGGAGGAGAAAGCTCAAGTTGAGAAGATGCTCCGCGCTGGAGTTATCGAGCCGGCTCAGTCACCTTGGGCATCGCCGGTGGTGCTCGCGCCCAAATCTGATGGGTCTTGGCGATTTTGCATCGACTACCGCAAGCTAATCGCGGCTATAGTCAAGGATGTGTATCTTATCCTACGAATGGATGAATGCATCGATTCATTGGGCGACGCGAAAGTTTTTACGACCCAAGACGCGAATTGGGGCTATTGGCGAGTTCCCGTGAGGGCTGAAGATCGTGACGAGACAGCCTTCGTTTTTCATGAAGGATTATACCGATTCAATCGGATGCCCTTGGGGTTAACGAACGCGCCAGCCACATTTCAACGTGCTGTAGACATTTTGCTCGCCCACTTCAAGTGGAGGACTTGCCTGGTTTACCTGGATGACATCATTGTCTACTCCAGCAACCTGGAGGAGCACTTGACCCACGTACGGGATGTGATGCGAGTCCTACGAGATGCAGGCATTACACTCAAGCTGAAGAAGTGCGAGTTCGTTACCGATACTGTCAGGTATCTCGGCCACGTTATCCGTCCTGGACGGTTGTCGATAGACGAAGTCCGTGTGAAATCCCTCAAAGAGGCTAAGCATCCGCGGACGCAGACTGAACTCCGATCTTTTCTCGGCTTTTGTAATGTCTACCGCCGCTTCATAAGGAACTTTGCGAACATTGCGGCTCCGTTGAATGAGCTCCTCCGCAAAGGACAGCCAGTCAACCTGGAAGAATTCGACGACCCCAAGGCTGCGGTTTTCTCCTCGCTCGTGGAGGCGGTGACATCGCCACCTGTTTTATCCCTAACTACGGCTGGTTTGCCGTATGCAATCGATACGGACGCGAGCGACTACCAAGTTGGCTGCGCTCTTTTCCAGACCACAGAGGATGGCGAACGATTGCCAATCGGGTATTGGTCAAGAAGCCTCAACGTTTACCAGAGGGATTACTCGGTATCCGAGAAGGAGTGCTTGGCAGTTGTCTGGGCATTACAGACAGTGCGGCCCTATCTTATGGGAACTCGCTTCATTGTTCATACGCATCATTCGGCCTTACGCTGGCTACTCTCTATAGCAGAGCCATCTGGCCGTTTGATGCGGTAGAGACTTTGCTTGTCGGAATTCGACTTTGAAATCCGCTACAAGAAAGGACTCCTGAACACTCAGACTGATCCACTTTCCCGCTTGCAAACAGCGGCTGAAGCTGCGCCAGTCGATGATCTGAAAATACCGTGCTTTCTCGCGGAAGACGGCTCGAGCGATGCCGATGAAGATTCGGAAGGATGAGACATCTACGATGCTGTTTTAGCCGTGTCAGACACACGCCCAGAACCGGGTTCTTTCGTACCCATCAAACCAGAAGAACTCATCCGGGAGCAGCACATGGACCGTTTTCGTACGGAGATTCGTAGCCGTCTGAACGGCGGAGCACGACTGCCTTTCGTCGAGAACGACCAAGGGTTCCTCATCCGAACTGTCGGGCGCAGGCCACATATTGTGGTGCCTCACTCACTTCAGTCACGAGTACTGCATCTGTCGCACTATGCGAAGCTCTCAGCCCACCGTGGTGGCAGGAAGTTGTACTACACCTTGTGGAAGGACTTCTACTGGCCAGCGATGGCTTTCGATGCGTATGCCACTGTTCGTGGATATTCTGATTGCGCCAAGAAGCGCGTCAAACTGTGGAAGTACTCCAAGAAATTGGTACTCTTCCCTGCTAGAGCTTCACTGGAGTTCGTGGCTATCGACTTCCTCGGCGAGTTTATTCGCACCTGTCAGGGAAACCGGTTTCTACTGGTGATCACCGACCGCTTTTCTAAGCTGGTACGGACTGTGCCTTTGAAGAAGGTTACCGCCAGTGCGGTTACCCAAGCTTTCGTTACACACTGGGTTTTTGTCTACGGACCGCCGATAGATTTGTTATCCGATAATGGACCGCAGTTTGCGGCTAAGTTCTTTCAAGACGTGTGCCGCATCTTGCGGATCCAAAACTGGTTCACCACAACATATCATCCCCAGAGTAATGGGCAGGTTGAACGTTTTAACCGCACAATGCTCAATTCATTACGGACATTCGTTACCGAGCATCGGTCGGAATGGGATCAATACACCGATGCGGTGACATATGCCTACAATACGCAGGTTCATCGTACTACTCAGATCTCGCCGTTCGAGCTCGTGCTATTACGCGTTCCACCGTCGGTGTTCATCGAGCCACAGCCAATTCTGGATAAGCTCCCCTCGCCCCGCCTACATATGGACGCGTGTGGAAGAGCTGGCTCACGAAGATCATTCCTAGGGTTAGGAAGAATATTTCTAAAGCACAGGCCACCTACAAGCGGGATATCGACGCAAGAGTGCGCAAACATGCCCCTCAGATTAGGGAAGGAAGCTATGCCTTCATACGCAAGGAAGACCATTATCCCGAAAAGGAGAAGCGCCACAAGCTTTCTCTTATCGCGGATGGCCCCTACCGGGTCATTTCAGTTACCGACACTACGGTTGTCCTTGACATCGAGGGAGAGTACGAGCGTTTTTCGCGAAATCGCGTAACGCCTGCGCCAACGCCTGCTTCTCAGGAAACGCAACCGGAAACGCCGGACATCGCTACGCCTACTGTGGAACCAGCCGCTGAAGCGGAAGCGCGCACTTCATTGTCAGTATTGCTGCATCCCAACCGCGGACTTGCTGATTTGCCGGATAAGCCGGAATCTTACCAGTCAGTCTCTGCTGCCGCTCACGTACGCACGCGGATGCTGGCCCCTCCGGGGATACTAACCACCGCCCCCGACGTTCCAACTGAGGAGGGGGAGGAGTCGGATCGTTCTTCGTCGTTGTCACCGTCGTCGATGGAATTGCCTTCCCAGGCCTCTGTCCCGCCGCAGCACGCGCTGACGCAGGAGAAGCAGCCGGAGATCCTGAGCGAAGAGACTGACCCGCAATTATCGCGGAAGCCTGAGGAGGAACGCGACACTTCGGTGGAGCACAAAGCCGGAAACCCGGAAGAGTACCAGAGTGTAACTGCTGCAGAAGTCGCCGCTTTGCCCGCGGATGGTACTGTACTGCCCTTACAGACGAAAGAACAGGAGCCTGCCCTAGCTGTGCAGCGTGAGACCGGCACGCTGGAAAAGAGTGTGATAAACACCGCAACAGCCGCGTCAAATGCGGAACATAACCGCTTGCCGCAGCCGGAGCCAGACAACGGTAGCGCACACCTGTGCTGAAGAGAGCCGGAAGTCCGGAAGAAAAGTTAGTCAAAAGAGACCGTGCTGTTACGGCAGACCCGACTTCGGGAGATCTCAGTGAAGCATCGAGTGATGAAGCCGTTGAAAACACGGAGGAAACCGCCGATATGGCGAGCCGATACTCCACAGCAAGTGGGAAGCAGCACAACGCTGCACACGCGCCCACATTGCGCCAAGTGTCTGGCTCCGCCGGCGATCCGCCTCCAGTGAAGGACAACAGCACATGAGCCGAGCACGTGCCTGCTGTAAGGCTTGAGGCCGCCAAAAACGGAAATTCCGAATTCGAATTGGCATCGCACAGCCGCGCAACGGCGCAGGCCCCAACACCAGTAATGAGTGGCGAAACGCCGCCACGGCGCGCACAACAGCACCACACGCTGGCGCACTGCAAGCCGGACCGTTCACCCTCACGACGGGAGAGCCCGCCGGAACGCCGGAAGCTCCTTGTGCGAGAAGACCAACGTAAGGTCACAGCCCGACAATACGGGGAAGAAAGCCAGAAATCTGGAAGCCTGAATGTCAGGAACACACAATCCTCACCAGGACCACCTGGCGTACAGAACGCACTGCCGTCAGGACGGAAGCCGTTTAGCAGCGACGCCCACGACGGGAAAGCAATCAACGACACCCCAAAAGAGTGCAGAATAACCGAACCGCACACTGAGCGGCGTTTCCTCGACAGGGACTACGTTATGGACCGTCTGATTAGTCACGGCTATGCTTCTGATTGAGAGCTGTTGTATCGAGTCCGTTGGTACGGCTGTCCTTCCTCGAAGGATACACATGAGCGTATCGAGCATCCTCCTCGCTCTAAGGTCCTACAGTACCACCGTCGCACACGGACACGGATACCGGCTACGCTGGAAAGAGCCCAATTTAGTTGACTACCAACAACTTGTGAGTTATGCCGCCTCCGACGGAATGTGCCGCTTCACGGGGATAAAATTGCATTACGCAAAACGTTCAGCTTCACGCGGATGCAACGATGTTGATACTAACAAGCCGCCCTAGGCGGAGGCTACTGAAAAACAGCAACATGCCACTCTATGCGGACAGCCTCTGTCTGAGCAGGCAAGCCGCGAAACGCGGAAGCCGCTTACAGTGGAAGAAGAAGATGAAGAAGAAAGAAGCCTAAGAAGAAGGAAAAGAAGCCAGGATACTGGAAGGAAGACTGAGAAGTTTTATCGCTACAGCCGCTTCGTCGGAAAGTTATCCCTCTCTTGTGGGCCCTTCGCAACAGCCTCGAGCGAGGTATTGGCCACTGAGAAGGGGGAGAACAAAAAGAAAAGTTCGAGCCAAGCCAGCAAGGCTGGAGAAGTTTACCTCTAACTATTGAGTCGCCCCTCATCATCGGGGTCTATTACGAACTACTGTAGCCCGTCAAAGATTGCGAGCCTGGTAACTACGCGCCGGACGGCCCAGCACCTAGGGTGCCCCCACTACCAGCAGCCCCGGAGAAGCGCTGTGCCGCTATCGCTTGCAATTCCGACTCTTCGGTCACCGTATCGGGAACGGCCACTCCCACGCCTCGAAGGAAGTCGAGAATGACCGCCGCTCGCGGAGTGAGAGAGGAACTGCCGCCCCCGGCGGATGCTACGTCCTAAGCCCACGGGAGGGTCGGAGCGGGAGCCGCTACAGCGGGTTGGACCACAACCACGACGTCGTTGTCGTCGCCCATAGCTTCGGGCTCTGGTTCGTCCTCCACGCCCTCTGGGCTTCCCTCATCCATGGGGCTACCTCCCTCGGCAGGGTCATCACCGTCATCGTCGACGTATACGAACCCACGCGGGTGCGCTTCCGGGATATGACGCTCCTCTCGGCGGCGACCTGCCGCCTCAGCGGGACCAATTATCTCCCAAATCCATGGGTCAAAGTATACGAAGTCGCCGGCATTGACGTTGCGTCCCGGAGAACGGTCCGACTGCCGACGAACCTCGTCGGAAACCTGACTAGCAGGCACCTCATTCCAGTCAATCTGGTTAGTGACGTCCACCAACGCGGTGGCTTCGCGCGCATTGCGAACCGAGCCGAGCACCTCTGAGAGATCCATCGCTCGGATCGCTTGCCGGATGAGCTCCGGGATGAACTAAACTCGGTACGAATCATATGCCTCGATGAGGAGGAAGGCCGCAACGCAGACTGTCCGTTCTGTTGCCAGGATGCTCCACAAGCCGCGAGGCGGATCGTTCATGAAGGAAGAGCCTATATAAGTTAGGCAGGGCGGTAGCTCCACGCGACACCCTCGTGGGACCTCGACGCAGGCCAGAATGACGTCAGAGGCAGGTATCGCCCAGTATGGGAGTGACGCGCGATGCGCTCAACCTCCGTGCACTAGTACGGCACCAGTACTCCGAAGCGTGAACGCCATTTCTTCTCGAATCGGAGGCCTTCATGAAGTTGAGACCGTCCAGGACGGCGAAGGAACCGGGACTCGGGACGAAGAATGGGCCGCGCCCACAGGACCAACTCCTGCTGCGGCTGAACGGTGTCCGAATATCGGTCAATTTCGTCCAACGCGTTGGCTAGATGGTCGCCGTAGCCGACCTCGCCGAAAGTTCGGTAACGTGCCACGTCATACTGGTACTGTGCCGGCGCCGGATGTTCGTTCGGAGCTCGGAAGTGTCGCGCGTACCCAATGCGGGCCATCTCACTGCGAGCGAATTGTCTCGTCTCGTTTCGACCTACAAACAGGCAACTCGGTATGACCGCAACGTGCGCGATCCAGTCCCATGAACGGGTAACGTCAGCAGGAAGCCCACCAGGGAGTTGACCGTCGACAGCGTACGAGTCGACGAGCTCGGTATCCCGAACGGCCTTGGCGTCGAGCCAGGGAGCCTGGGCGAAAAGGAAGCTGTGCCGGTGCGGATTCCGGATGCGTAATGCGGCTGCGGTAGGCCACCCACCCAGCGTAGCTGGCATCTCGGCGTTCAACCAATTCCATACGGTCGCGGGACCAGCCTGAGCTGGCGCGTGATCCTGTCCGGAAGAACCCGGATGAGAGGCAGCAGCCGACTGCGGAAGAGGTACAGACTGGAACGGCGGGTTGGAAACTTGCATGCGTGCCGTCGAAGACGGAGGGCGGTTCGGTGTGTTATACATCGCGGGAGGGCTCGAAATGGCGAGGTTCGCTATTGACACCAGAGGTGTTAGTGGTTCCGAACAGTTCTCGGCAGACCCGTCTTGAGAGACTTCCTTATATACCTCCATCGCGAGGCGTATCGAGCCGACGGAGTGGGTGTCTCAGCCTGAGAAAGGGGAGATGTAGAGCAAAACGCCCTTTGAGGGGATACACCGAGGTGTTTTCCATAGTTTGTTGATCCGTTACCGGCTTCCACACCTCATGTTATGAGAGGCTACTGTAGTAGTGCTCCTATTTTGGGGTATGCCTAGGAAGGGTAGTGTTTCTGCACATGTATGCTGAGTTGGCCCGATGCCGGGTGCGCCGTGACAAGCCTGCCACGGTTTCACACGTGTAGGATGTTGGCCGTCAGCGCCAGATAGTTATAGATTTCTAGTTGATATTTCCAATTGCCCTATATAGGTGGCGGCACTTCCCGCCACTGTACGGGAAGTAAACCTTCAAGGAGGCTTCTGGCTCTGACTTTCTTGCCGCTTGTGAACGGTCTTCGTCCCTAATCGGGCAAGCCGCCACAATTCCGGGCTAGTCATCCGACCTCTACCACTGAGAAGTTCTAGACCGTCGTTACGGCATCTTTTGTTGTTCCTTTGATATTATTTCCGTCATACGGCTCTCGTTTCTCTGCCCTGTTATACAGGTTTTTGCCCACTAGTCTCGGGACTTATTCCCGTTTATCACGAGTCAGTGCTCCGCAGTGCGGCTCGTTTGCTGATCCTCTGTTGCTCCCTACCGTTAGGCTGGATATCTCCACTCGCTGTGGCTCGCCGCAACAACCGGATACCTACGCCGGTTTTTCCCCTTCACCTCTGACTGCACGCTCAGATCGGGGCCACCCGGACTTACACCCGGCATCGCGCTGGCCCTATCAGAGGGTTCTACTGCTGCATGTACCCCTACAGAGAACAGGTTTCGAACACCATGTCTGTGGGCTTTCCGGGACATGGCTCTTGTTCGCCAACTCGTGGGATTGCACCACATCGAGTTCGTCAGACGACGCACGGGATGTTGCGGACACTTCGGATTCATCCGATTCTTCATCCGACAATGGTCGTGCAGGGCACTCATTACGCTTTAAGCGGTCATCGGCCACCCAAGGTGTTGTTCGTAGCCGGTCGAAGGGACGGAAGCACTCCGGGCTGAAGGAGCTGAAGCTGACGAACGCGATGTATCGGAAGTTACCTTCATACCGGTAATACCGTTTGGAGAATTCCTCATTGGATCGCACACCCCGTGGGACGGGTAAGGTGAAGGACTGCGTCCGCCGTATGCAGCTCTCACTGCGTAACGAGACAAGCGACCCAGTCCTGTTGCTTGATTTTCTCGCCCGTTTCGTGGCGGAGGCCGATGTTCTCGGGATGAACGAAGGCCAGGCCTACATTTCGTTACCGTACTTATTACGGGGAGTGGCCGAAGACCAGTTCAACTCTGTAAGAGACTCATCTCGTGCCTCCGAAGGAGGGGTTACGTGCTGGCCAGAAGCGGTCCAGTACTTGCTGCGCTCGTACGCCACCAACGATGCAATCGGTACGTCTATTCTGGCACTCCGGGACACCCGGCAGAAGTCTGGAGAGACGGAAACCGATTATTCGGTACGCCTGAACAAGGCTTTCCACTGTTGTGGTAATTTCTACCGCGCAGAGGAACGTTGTACAATGTTCGTCGACGGCCTCGACCCGGCCATCAAGACCTTGGTCGCCCGCTACCGCGAGGATAAACGGAAGATCACCTACCTCGAGGTAGTCCAGTACGCTCGAGCGGAGGGTGATGCACTTTCTGCGCGAGGTCCTGTCCCCTGGTCGAAGTCCGCCAAGGCGTTGATGATGGAGACTGGCTCCCCATTGTTGTCGCTGCTAGCGAGCGAGGCCTCCCCAGTGGAGTATGACAACGTCCAGTTGGCCCAGGAAGACCCGAGTTCCATTCCAACTACGGAACTACCGTCGACGACGGATGCTTCCTTCGACACCGCTCAGGACGGTACGCTGCTTTACGCAGAGTCCAACCGTGTGAACGGACAAAGAATTCCGTATGCAAACGGAGCAACCCGTTTTCAACGGCCTGGATGGAAGGACACACGCCCCAGGGTAGGGTTCACCGATTCTCGGAATGGTACCCCGCGTTCGGGAATGGCCACGCCGATCTGTCACCTTTGCTTTACGCATGGTCACATCTCGCCGCAGTGCCTCTTCTCGATGAGGGATATGCCCATGGTCACGGTGAACTATGAAGCTTTGACTCCGGAGGAGAAGAAAACCGTCCCTATGACTTCGTACTTGCGTGCGAAGACGGACCTCTCTCACGCTGTCGCAGAACCACCGCCGCAGCGGAATGTCCAAGCACCACCTGTGCATCCAAACCATCGGCCCGTTGCCGAACCCCATACCGCTAACACGGGACCCCGCGGCCAGCGAGCCCAAGCACTCGTCGCCTAGGAACCTGAGCAGCCGCCGGAAGCGGAAGTTCAGAGAAACTGAAAGAGAGAGCCTCCCTTTCGAGAGAGGCGTCCTCAGAGTTGAGGCTGTTGACGCCCGAGGCCTCGTTGCCTCGCTCCCCGGTGAAAGTCCTCTCGAGGAAAGACGCCGCAGACGCGGATTCGGAGCACCTCGGTGTTCTGCGTCGACCGTGGATACGGGTAAGGAATAACCGGATCGCGGACCGAATAATGGTGATGGCCAAGCGAAACTATAAGGTGTACGCTGACCTTGGCCTGAGCCCCCAGTTTATGGTGCGTTACCTGACTGTACTAGACACAGGTGCAGGTCCGAACTTCATCGTGGAGTCCCTTCTCACACCGTAATTGCGGGAACGTATCCGCCGCAGCGTGCTTCCTGATGTCGCTGACGCGAATAACAACCCGTTAACAACGGTAGGAACAATCGATATAGTCTTGCGTTTGGGAACTTCCGTGGTGAGGCTCGACTTCATCGTTTGTCGGTCACTGGCTGCCCCAGTCATTTTGGGTTGCGATTACTGCATCAGGTTTGTCGATGCAATCAGGCCCCGCCTCAGGCGTATAGAACTCGACGATGGTTCATCGGCACGGATCGTCCGTCCTCCACTGAAGCGGTCATCGCGGAAGCAAGTTCCACTCCATGCCGCACAGGCCCCGGCACCGGCGTCGCGCGAGCCCACCAAGCTCCGCTTCCTGTCGTCGATCCGCATCCGGCCTGAGTCCCAAGATATGGTGTCAGTTAATTCCCGTTAACACGGTCTTCGGGTTATTCAACCACTTACTTCGTTGTACGAGAAGTGCCAACTCGCTGTCGCGAATGGTGTTGTGCAAACCACACCGGATACTTCGTTACGGATACTCGTTGCCAATCTTGGCAGCACCCCCCAGTATCTGGTGAATAACCAAGTCATTGGATCTGTGACACCGCACCACTCGCGGTGCTTCCGACGAAGATGACCGCTGCCGATGTCCTCGGACTAGTTACCTCCGAAGACAACGTCGCCCCATCTAAGGAGGGGGAGAGAGCTGCAGTTCCTGCTGTTTCCGCGGGTACCAATACCGTCGCAACGGAGAAGAAACCGACTGACTCGGAACCACACCCTGTGTCAGGGACAGAAGAGCGTAAGCCCACGAGCTACGACAAGGTTGACCCCTTGAAGGCGCTCGAGGAACTTGATCTCCGTCATGTACCGGAGTCGCACCGTGAACGTCTAAGAGACATGTTACGGAGTTTACCCCAATGTGGGATGGCTCTCTTGGAGAGATAAATGCAACGGAACACCGTATTGATTTGTTACCGAACACGCGTTCGGTTTCACAACCCCCTTACAGGGCAGAACCGAAGGCTCGGGAGGAAGAACAGTTCCAAGTGGGCAAGATGCTCCGCGCAGGTGTCATCAAACACGCGCAATGGCCGTGGGCATCCACAGTGGTACTGGTTCTCAAGGCCGACGGAACCTAGAGGTTCTGTGTCGACTATCGCTGCCTCAATGCCGTGACGGTAAGAGACGCTCACCCAATCCCTCGTATGGACGAGTTTATCGATTCGCTCCGTGACGCTACCGTGTTCACGGCATTGGATGTCAATTGGGGATACTGGCAAGTCCCCGTCAGAGAGGAAGACCGCGATAAGACTGCGTTCGTGTGCCACTCGGGCTCCTACAGCTTCAAACGGATGCCTTTCGACCTAACCAACGCGTACGCTACGTTCCAGCGTGCCATTGACATCTTGTTGAGAGGCTTCAAGTGGCGGCCCTGTCTCGTCTACCTTGACGATATCATCGTGTTTTCCAGTAATCTGGACGATCATCTCACCCATTTCAGGGACGTGATGACCACTCTGCGTGATGCAAGAATAACCCTAAAGTTGAGGAAGTGTGAATTCTTCACCGACACCGTCAAGTATCTTGGACACATCATCCGTCCAGGACGGCTGACGATCGAGGAAGCTCGCGTCAAGTCACTCGCCAAGGCGAAGGAACCGCGAACCCAAACGGAATTACGCTCCTTCCTAGGGTTGTTCAACGTCTACAGACGGTTTGTACCGAACTTTTCGGACATTGCTGCTCCCCTCAACGCGCTCTTGCGAAGGGTTCAGCCACCAAAACTGGACCCCCTCACGCCCGCACAAGCAGAATCGTTCAACTCCTTGAAGGAGGCTGTTACATCAGCACCGATCCTATCGTTACCAAAACCGGGATTGCCGTTCTCCGTAGACACGGACTCGAGCGACTATCAAGTAGGCTGCGCGCTGTTCCAAACCACTCCCGAGGGGGAACGGGAACCCATAAGGCACTGATCACGTTCACTTAACGTTCATGAACGGAACTACTCCGTTTCGGAGAAAGAGTGCCTGCAGTCGTATGGGCATTATCCACCCTCCGTCCCTATCTGCTAGGTGTGCACTTCACCGTGTACACGGATCATTCCTCGTTGAGGTGGTTGATGAATATCTCTGATCCATCAGGCACACTCATGCGGTGGAGGCTCCGCCTAGCGGAATTCGACTTCGACGTCGTATACAAAAAGGGACCCTGAACACCCAGGCGGACGAGCTGTCGCGCTTACCCACGAATGGGGAAACTCTGGTCGTTTAGGACGATGAAATTCCTTGCTTCGTCGCCGACGATGATGAACCGGAACCCCCGGAGTGGCAGCTTGACGACTGGCCAGATGACTGAGACGATATGGACGCTGAGTTGGATGAACTGCTTGTTGCAGGCAATGCCGACGCTGTAAAGCCCCTACCGGGAAATTTTGTACCGGTATCACCGGAAGAAATGATCCGAGAACAACATGGAGACCCGTTCTGCGTCACGATCGGTGCCCGACTTAACGGTGGAGCCACCCTCCCATTCGAGGCCAACGACATCGGCTACCTCGTAAGGACAGTCGAGTCACACCCACAAGCTGTGGTATCACACTCGTTTCAGAGGAAAATCTTACACCTTTCGCATTACGCAAAGTTAGGTGGCCACGCAGGTGGAA
Organism: Gracilaria domingensis; assembly: GCA_022539475.1. Lineage (NCBI taxonomy): Eukaryota > Rhodophyta > Florideophyceae > Gracilariales > Gracilariaceae > Gracilaria > Gracilaria domingensis. The sequence goes on from VCMS01000005.1 coordinate 689,720, forward strand.
GAAAGTTGTACCTCACCTTGAGGAGAGACTTCTACTGACCCGCCATGGTGGTGGATTATTACGCTACGGTACGTTTCTGTGCCGATTAGGCGGGAAATCGAGTGAAACTCCGCAAGAATTCGAAGGAAGTGAAACTATTCCCTGCCAGGGTGCCGCTTGAATTTGTGGCAATCGATATTCTCGGACCATTGCTTACCACTCGGAGAGGAAATAAGTTCCTTATCGTTATCACGGATCGGTTCTCGAAACTGGTTCGGACGGTACCTCTAAAGAGGATCACCGCGTTTACAGTCGCGCAGGCGTGCGCCATGCACTGTATCTTCGTGTACGGTCCTCCTGTGAAGTTTTTATCCCATAACGGAAAGCAGTTCGCATCCCGGTTCTTCCAGGATGTATGTCGCATCACGGACGTGAAGAACCTCTTCACGACCACTTACCATCCCCAATGAAATGGGCATGTTGAACGGTACAACCGTACGATGCTGGCATCTCTCCATTCTTACGTTGCTGACCACCCAAAAACATCGTCTGTGTTCTGCAAAGTGGAATATAGTCTGTTCGCTTTGGAAACTAAGCTAGTTTTGGGGCTATTTGGGGCGCGCGAGGGGGGTAGCAGAGGCTGGCACTCAAAAAATTAAGAAATTTTGGAATATTAAATTCCATTTCGCGCAGTTTAGTTCTTGGGTCCCCTAGTTTTTGTAGAGGTTCTACTTCGCCGCACCACCCCATTCACTCTTTTCCGCGACCTCTCTCAAAACTGCACTCGTGCTAGTTTGCCTTTCCATTTTCTCCCATGTTGCAATGCCAATCGCAACTCATCCCACCTCAATCATCCCATCACTTCTTCCCAGTCCACACCACCCCCGCTATTTACCCATTTCTCGCCCATCACGCGTTCGCATCCTCTCTCTCCGTCTCCGCAAACGTCATTTTGTAGAAGTCAGGTGGACAACCCTCCCCCTTCTCGTATACCCGCCTCGCCCCAAAACGGCTTCAAATCCCTCCCATCTGTCTCTCCTCCTGTCCCCTCAGAATCCCCTTCGCAGTCCACGCTACCTCCGCCGCACTCCTAACCCCAGTCACCACCGGAGCTCCGACTACCTCCCGCGGCACCTCCTCCACCACCTTCTTCATCTCCTTACGCCTCTTCTTCAGACGGCTCTTCCCATCCCCAACCCCACCACCCTTTGTCTTCGGTGTCACAGGAGACCCCTTCTGCACCGCCACCCTTCCCACACTTCCCTTCTCCGTCTTTCCCTCCACACCTGCTTTCAACGTCTCCTCTTCCACCAATCTTTGTCTCTTGCACAGCTCCTTCACCTCCTTCTCCAGCACGTCCAACCTCTCGTTCAGAACCCTATTCTCCTCCCGCAACTCTCCAACCTCCCTTCCCGCACACTTCACTATCCCATACACATGATTTCTCATCTCCACTCCCAATACCGAAAACGAATTCCGCAGGCTCGAAATCGCCTCAACCGAAACACCACTACCACCCCCACTCAGCACCCCACCGCCCATTTCCGTTACAATCTCCACAATTCCATCGTCCAGTTGCTCCTTCATCACCAACCCCAACATCCCCACCCTCGCCTTCATCTCCCCCACAAACCGCATCTCCCTGTCACCCTCTCCGCCCCCACTCTCTATCTGGTCTCCAACCTCTAACTGACTCAGATGCACCGCACCCCTTCTCTCTATTGCGACCCCCTCCACCTCCAATTCTACCCCCTTCTCCACCTCATCACCATCCCCTCTCCTCGCCTCACACTTCTTTCCTTCATCAGCCACTTCCTTCTTCTGCGACATGCGACCAGCCGCCGTAATCACGTCCTCTTCCCGCTTTGGTGACGGCGTCGGCGGTACCTCCTCCCCCTCCAACAGCGCCAACAGCTCCTCATCCTTCACGTATCCGTTCGACATCTTCAGAAGAAGAAGTAGTAGTTGGATCGAAGTTTCCGCTGCGATACAGTGCAATCGAGCTAAACTGTGCTGTCCACCCCCACTGTCCAACCACACGGGCTATATCCAGCACCATGATTGTCCCTGTTTCCCTCATCCCATTTCCCGCCAAAACATCTACTGTACACCTTCGCATCTTCCACTATTTGAGCGCCACCTCTCTGTCTCCTCTTTCGCGCTCACATAATCCCCACCCACCTCGCCTCGACCGGCGATATTTTTCTCTTCCACCATAACCCCACTCGATGGTTATAGCAAAACAGGAAGATATTGCCAGTGGAGGCAAGCTAGGGACTAGTGATTGTACTTAGAGTTGCTCACCCTCTGTCTCGACTGGGGGCATGTTCTTCTTCAGTCACATCCTGTGTGGGTTGTGACAAAAAAAGAATATGTCACCACTCGACACCGGATGAGTAACAATGGTAGCACGTAGAGTAGTTCATCCTCCCTCTCAGCGTCCACTGGGGATATATTGATGTTCTCTCACATCCTTTCCCGGTTGTGATACAAGAGAAATACATCTCCAATGGAGACGGAGAATATAGTCGTGATAACACGTATAGGTAACAATGTAATAAACAATAAATTTATGCTACTATCTCTAACCAACCTTTCGAAAACCAGCTATGACATGAGCTGGGTTACTCGAGCCAAAGATGGCAGATCCTGCAACTGAAATGTTTGCACCGGCCTTCACTACTCCTTTCACAGTACTCACTCCAATACCCCCATCCACCTGTATCCCTATTCTTGGGTACAACTCCCTTGCATGTCGCACCTTATCAGGAACACCCTCCATAAACGCCTGTCCTCCAAACCCTGGCTCCACCGTCATCAACAATAACATGTCTACAACTCCTTCCTTCATAAGTGCTTCTACGACCTTTATAGACGTATTCGGGCGCAACCCAACTCCATCCTTTTAATTATGGCAATCCGAGTGAAGCTATAAAACCCGTTCACGTCATTTATGAAGCCAAAATGGCTCCTTTCATCCTGTATTCAAGCTCCCCGTAACTCGTACTTTACAACTACTTTACAACTCAGGTTCGAAATCAGTTTCATTCATTGCACACTTTCTACTCTTCCACCTACTTTTCATAAAACATCATCACACTTTGTGGCTTGTCGTCTCATACAAGCCCTATCATTCATTCAGTACAATCACATATCATACATTTCGCTCACTTTCACAAAGTGAACCATGTTCCCGTTCTGCGCTTCCCAACCGTTTGTACTTAAGTATCACTCTTTACCCCAGCATTTCTCCGCCCCATCTTCCATTTCTATCGTCACACAAAAACATTCGAACACTTGCAATGAACTCCCAGTCCGACATGCCTCCCACTCCGCCTCCGAGTCCCAAATACTCTGACGTCCCTCAGGCCTCATCTCCCGCCCGAAGGACTCGGGCCGTTATTGTTGGAAGGGGGCGTATAGGTACCATGCTGGCGAACGAAGAAGATACGGTCATTTCCGCACACGAATTCTGCAGCATGGCTGCTACCTCTCATCTTTCTGATGTACCGATACTAGTTTGTGGAAGAACGAACACCCTGGAGACCATAATTCAGGCTTGCCCTTATTCGCTCAGAGAGAATCTCGTTTTCTTCCAGAATGGAGACATCATACCATTGCTTTCGAAGCTCGGTGTGGACAAATGTTCAAAAGTTGTCCTATACGTTGGTGTCCTCTCAAGAAACGCAGCTCCGCAGGATGGTGTCACTCCTCAAAGTCCGGATGGTCTCACTGTCGCAACAGGAAAGTGGGCCTCCAACGTTGCAGACAGGTTTAGGTCTATGGGTCTCACTTGCGGGGTTGTCGACGAAGACACATTTCTCGTAAGCTATTATGAGAAGCTCGTGTGGCTATCAGCGTTCAACATCGTCGAAGCCTCAAGAGGTTTCATTCCTATGGACGTAGTCGCTACGGAGTGCAGTACGGTTGTGCTCACAATAATGAAAGAGCTGTTGAAGATAGTTTCGCTTAAGACAGGTACTACTTTCAACCTGGAAGAGACCGTTGGGCGACTTCTTGCATATGGGAAAACTCTCGTTGGCTTCCCTACTTCTTTCTCCGACTTTCAGTTTAGGAACGCGTACTTCTACGACTTTTCCCGCCAAGAAAGAAACATTGTAGGCGGTGACCCCGCTCCTTTTCATACAAACTACGTCAACGTTGTTAAGGAAAATTTATCCCCCTCCCCATTCCCCCAGCTTTGAGGTTAGAACACATGACTTTTCGGTGTTGTAAACCTTTTAGAGATAGTTAAACATAAAAGTTACTTTATCGAAATGACCTGTTCCTATTACATTACTTATATTGTTCGTCCTTCTGTGGTTCAAATATGCCCCTTTAAATCCTACATCCCTTATCACTAATACTTCGCTAAGATTTTGCTAGATAGAAAATGGTCATTCCATATCATTAAAGTGCACGATACTAGTAACGAAACAAGTACAAAAATTGTGATATTTCTGAAGAACTAAGCGTTTGCATTACTTGGGGCACCCGTATAACTCAGAAGTTAGAGCCCAAGAAGTAACTCCTCAGCAGCTGGCTAACGAAATATTCGAAAATGGCTACGCCGTGATTAGTGATGTTGACGGTACTCTGAAAAGAGCTGGGGAGAACATTCCTGCCGAAACAGTCAAATGCATGAAGTACATCAACGCACTCGTTGGTTTCGGAATTGCTACTGGGCGAGATATAGAGGATGCCGAGAGTTTCATGGAGCACCTGGGTGGCTACACTTTTGGCATCTCTGGAAACCAAGGCGCACGGGTGAGATTATCCAATGGTACCGAAATTGATCAGGACCTTGACAGGGAAGGCTACGAAAGATGTGCAGCCGAACTTGAGAGATTTGCACTCTCCTTAAATGAATGGCACGGACTTTACAAAGAGCGTCAAAAAGCAGTTGTGAGCTCTAGAAAAGACAGTGGACTCCCTAACTTCACGTACAATGGACTGTCGAAGTGGAAACCAGAAGTTAACTCCGGTATTTCAAAAGCGTTGACATCCTTTCCGAACCTGGTTGCGTACCCTCAAGATGAAAACTGTGACATAGGGGACATTCGTTTCACGAAAAATAGTGGGGCGCTAGCCTTGGTTGAAAACGACCTCCAGTTCGACACAAATTTAATCGTTGCTTTCGGGAATGCTTCCAATGATGGCCCTCTATATTAAATGGCAACCCTGGCAGTCCATGTGAAGGGAGACGACCCTCCAGCAGCGGTAACATATCTTGTTGATGGGGTGGAGGACGTGCATGAGACCATCAGAAGGGTGGCAGAACTGTACGGGTACAGAAAATGCAAGTGTCAATGGTTTAGAAATGCTCTTGGAATTTGTTTCAAGTGCTACGATGCCTGTAATACTTAGCTATGATATGAGATCTCAGTAATAAAAGTGTCGTATATATCTCAATACCCTTTTATGATTCATGGTGGTTTTTATCGTGCTGCTTTTCCTCGTAGCCGTACAACAGAGCCACCAACATAATTGTCGAATGTACATCCTCCACGCTTTCGAACAGGTTGTGTACTCCACCCGGGATACAATCTTCTTTGACGTGAACGCCGTACACGCCTACCTCATGCAAAGGCCCGTCGCTCAAAGCACTTCCGAACGTCACGATGTCAACCGTATCAATAAATCTCGGTTCATTATCGACAAGATTTTCTCCTCCGCTTCCTTTTGTGTATCGCTTGTCCACAATTTCGCAACTTTTATCGCCGGGATAGATAACAAACGCATCCATCTTCTGCAATAGGTCCCCAATAGCAGAATCCACTTCTTCTTTTCACTGCCGCAGTTTGTTGTACACGGAATTGGGAAGGCCACTATCACTTCTGGTCTCCACGAACCCCTTGTCATCATCATTCACAATACCATGCCTTCTATTCAAATCCCTTGCCAGGAACAGTAGTCCGTCAACAGTGTGGTCAAGGGTGTGATCATTGAATGCACCCTTAATTTCCCTCTCGTCAGAGAAACGCAGGAAAGCTCCATGATTCGCCGAGACACCAAACTTATAGTCTCCGAGTCCTTCCATTTTCCCCTCCACGTCGCCCACATCACCCCTGTGACAAGTCCGAAACCAACACGTTCGTCAATGAACTTCATACACTTCACAACTTCTTCTGGAATTGACTCTCCTTCTCTTCTCAACGTTCCATCAACGGAACTTAATATACCGTAACCATTGGCATATATGAACTTACACAAGGTATTGGGTGAAATTTCCGCCAAGTCTCTCTGTTCCTCTGCCATTTTTCCTGATACAGTCACCATACTGCCACAAGTACCGCATAGACAGGAACTGTATAGACTTCTCAGTTTCATACTTCTCTTAAAAGCAACCTTAAGCGCAGTTCCAGAAATGTTGGGACGCTACATGTTCAATTGCGAATTGACTGGTGCCACCAATGATGTTAACGATACCGAGCATTTGGCATGTTGCAATTAGACGAAACTGGACCAAAGAGGTATGACATTTGTTCAATTACCAGCCTGTCGCACCTTTTCTATGTTCATATGTATAGCCTTGTAATAGTATACTACTCTTAATACTCGCAAGACACTCATAATTTACTAATCATCTCATTCGCATCCACTTCGAGGCGCTCGCAGCCTCATTATTGGCAAATCGTCATCACTACTACTCTCGAGCACTTCGGTTCTACCGGCGTCCGCTTCCACACCAATCTCCACGACCACTTGGTCTTCGTCCATGTCAACCGCCCCACCCTCCTTATCAGACAACAGTTCATCCTCCGCCTCCTCCTCCTCGTCACCATTGACAAACGTGGGTCGGAAATCCCGCACCCGATGAACAGCATCAGGTAGTGCGTAGCCCTCTGGTACCATGTACATGTGGTATCTCACCAGCAAATCCATAGACTCGGGCCTATCCACCTTGTCCTTCCCACTTGCTCCAGCATGTGTCACATCACCACGGCCCACTAATACAGAGTACGGTGGGATGATTATCTTCTTCGCTGGATACACCTCCGACATCACTCGCAACTGTTGGTTGTTCATCCCCCCTGATGGCTTCCAGCGCTCACCCAGAGAGGAAAGCCCTCTTTCCCAGAGGCCATTACAAAGTATCCGGGGTTACCAGTATTCATTGTTTCCTTCGTAACCAGACCACTGAAGTCGGTGTGCAGCGTCTGGCGCTTGCACTTTCTCGTCGTCCCCAGAAATCGACCACCAGTTTTCGGAGTGTACATCTTCACAGCTTCTCTTTCATTGTTCCATAGTCCCAAAGCCGCAGCAATTGTACCCATTCGAACATCAAGTAAAGCACGCGACCTTACAACCCACCTGAGCTCCTCATCATCCTCCGGCTTCTCCACCGTACCCCAACGTGTCGACATCACTCTCCCCTGAAATGGTCCATCGCTACCGTCCTTCCATTCTTCATCATCGTTGATTATTTGAACAAACGACTTCTGTTCCTCCCCTTTCCGTATATCCGGCATCGCTCCATACTCATTCTCGAAGAAGTCCACCAACTTCCCCGACACATCTCCGAACTCCCGAACTTTTTCCAACTCCTCCCATTTAGGGACACCATTATCCGTCGCAAAGCCATCAAGCACGCAATATCCATTCTGCCTTAGCTCAGCTTGCATTCGGGCGAAGAACATTTGCCCAAATTCGTCATGCTCCTTCGCAGCAACCCACAGTACCTCTTCATCATCCATACCTGTCGGCCGAGTACGAGGATACTGCATACCAAATGTCTCCGCCCGTAGGCGATGTTCAGCCCTTGCAGCGTGCCAAAAGACAAGATGGTGTACATCTCTGAGATTCGAGACACTTAGCAGCTCCGACCTATGTCCCTTCGGCAAGTGAATGACTCTGAGCCAGGGATCCTTGTGCTCAATTACGTTCTTCCCTTGCCATTCCTGCGGTCTCAGCCTGACATACCCGCACCACGATGGGTTCGGTGGGCCATCATATGGGTCACCTCGAACAAGTCCGTGCTCCTCAGATTCCGGAAGAGCTGTAGGTAACTCGTCATCAAATGACCCCCCACCTGTCTCTTGCTGATCGTCTGGCGCAGCATCTTTCTCGACGGTGACAACCCGTGGAACTGTCACAGCAAGAAGCTCTTCGTCATCCACAAATGCAGAACTGTCTGCGTTCTCTGCATTCGCTCCTTCTTCCAATGCCACGAATTGAACCTTCATCGACCTTCCTCTCAGCACATGTTCATTTAGTTGAGACATCAGGTCATCCGGTGTCATGCTGTTCAGAGTAGATCTCATCTGTTGTGTGAAAGTCTTTCTCCGTTTCTTCCTCGGCGGACCCCGGTGTTCTTCTTCAGAGCTATCCAGAACTTCTATGGCACCTCGATTTCGGCCGTGCTCATTTCCTTATAACTCACGTGCGCCCGTTCTCGTGCACTTCTTCGCGGCTCCCCTTCTTCACTGGCAGATGTTGCAGCAGCAGCAGCGGGAGTCCTCCTCTTCGTCACGGACTGCTTCACTGGTGCGGGGGGCGGAATTACCTTGGGCATCGTGCGCAATCGATTCTGAACGGAATTCGTGGCAGTTCTAATTGAGTTCATCCTGCTCCGAACACGCGGCAGGCAATGTGTTGAAGTTCACAACTTGTCCCAAAAGGAACTGATTCACAGCTGCGTTGTTGTCTGGGTCTTCAACGTCATCTTCATTCGATGGAGCAGACAGACTGATTTCGCGTTTCAGGAACACTTCCATCGACTCTTCCTCGTTCAGTTCATTCCTCACTGCTCGAGCCGCGCGGAACAGAGACTCTGCTCTATCATAAAAGAAACCTCGAACCTCCTCAAAGCTTTTCCATTGCTTTGTCTTCGTCGACTTGCCCTTCAATAGAAACATCTGAAGACAATCAAGAATGAAGGAAAACTCCTCGGCATCCAAAACATATAGTGGAGTATGCGACAGATGTTTGAGACCTATGTCACTCACAGTCTCACATATATCCTCTAAATGGGCCAGCATTCCCTCACGAGACATGAGTTGCAGGGCGACATTGGCATACCTCAGATACTGAGGCTCTTGCACAGTCCCAATCAGTTGGCTCTCCTTCAACACTTCTGTCACTTCTGCAGGATCCACGTCTGCCGGCGTCACCCCCTCAACATCTTCAATTAGAATGGCGACCACACTAACTATAGAATGTATCTTGTCTGCAAACATCATCCTTCGCATGGTACTCGTCGACTCATTGAGGTACGAAGCAACACATAACAATTACTTCATCCCAATGGGCCTCCCATCTCTTCGTATCAGCAGATTGCAACGCCAAAACTTGGCTAATCGCTTCCACTTCGGTGCACCAGTCGCTGCCAAATATTGTATAGCTTTCAGACGATGCAAACCATCTACAATGAAGCACTTCTTCGTTAGGCGTCCCTTGTCAGTATCCCTCTCTCCCGTAGTAGCATCTTGTAAGGCCACCACTGGAGAACCCATCGACTGCAATATCCCCCGCTCCTCCATACTCTTCACAAGGGCTTCAACGTGGCGTTTACTTACTCCACGGAGTAAATTGGGCGGAGTGTCCACCAGAGTGATGTCAACAGTAACAACAACCATCCGGTACTGATTGAGGTTCACCTTTGGTACCTTCTGACGAATTCGTCTGTACGTCTTGCTCCGAGTAGGTGTCCCTTGTGTTCCAGACCGCTCGCCAGAAACACTTGAACGTGCCATTCTTGCGGACAGAAGCACAACGTCATCGTCCTGCTGCTCCGCAGTTTCTGGTGCAGTTTGGGGTACAGATGGACCAGCTCCTTGCGCGGATTGCGCATCCGCGTCTGGAAGGGGACCTTTCATGATCTCATCTTCCTCCTCTTGCACAGCCGTCCCCTGCTGAACCGTCTGTTTCGACGCAGAAGATCCCCTTGTGTCTACGGTCTGATTCAT
>VCMS01000006.1:0-15492 GCA_022539475.1 Gracilaria domingensis
ATAACGCGATATATCGATGCATGGTCACGACTGGGTAACGAAGTTCGGACGTCGGAGGCGCGCTGGCGGGCGGCAAGGGAAGAGATTATTTTTCTGTGCGAGATTGGACAAGTGTACAGCGTTACAACGTTGTGACCACAGTTATAACTATGGTAGATCATACGAGAAGTCACCCTTGTGTTGACGGTCGACTGTACCACGTTCCTTTGACGAAAGCACGTGATTAACTTCAAAATATATTTCTCCGTTCTCAGCATGACGTCGATCTTGACTGTCGCTCGACCCCTTCTTCCCTTCAGACGCCCTTCCCTTGCGTCTTTTGTCGTCGTTTCTCGTTCAGTTCTTCATTCCCATGGTTACTACTGTACACATAAGAAGCGTTGGGTGCCCCTTCGATTACTCGCCGAGCGTCTTATCCCTTCAACAGCAGGTCAACCATTGCCGTTTCGTCGAAAGCGCGCTGGAAGACGACAATAGCCGCCCATTCGGTAGGAAGAAGCAGCGGTCAGTTTCCGCACCCGCGCCCGCACTCCGAAACGCGTGCACTGTGCCCCTTGCGCCTTCCCGAGCCTCCAGGGTCCGAGGACATCGTTCGACCCCACTCCGTGCGCCCCCTCCATTCCGGAAACTCGCATTGTGTTCTCCTTCCCCGGCTCCCGTTCATTAGAGCTGAGAACCTGGAAGCAAGTTCCCACCCAGTGCCTTCTGACGGAGGCCCTCGGTGATTTGATATGGATTATCTCACGGTTTGTCTGGCTTCAGTAGCTTCCACCTATTTGTCACGTGAGGCCGGACGAGACTAATTGGGCTACTTCTGACCCGCGATTCTCGCAAAGCGATTCAACGAGAACCATACAAAGTTCCAAGCGCTGTACAGAACTGAAGAACGCAGTTTTCGAACGATACGCCTCAAAGGACGGTTTCAATGGGGCAGAACTGTCTGCGCCAGAAGGATGTAAGTCAGCGCCACCCTCTACACGAGAGACCCGTTCAGACCTTGGGTAAACAAGCTCCAGTTGGCTAACAACGAAAACACTCTTCCACCCTAGTACCTACGAACCACTCCACGAAAATATCTCACCCCATGTCCGGACTCTCTCGCAAGAGACGCCCCTCAAAACTTAAGGAACATGGTCATGGGCTCTTTGGATAGTTAGAATAGTGTGGTACATCCCAGAAATAAGTTACTAGTGAATGCTTTCGTAGGTCTCTGCAGGTTTACACCGATAAGCTTCACAACTCTAAAGAAACATTCGTTTACCCCCTATCCTCTTCACCTCATATTCCACTTCTCCGCGAGCTCGCCGTAAGTGTAATCCGTGTACTCACACCAGTAGTGCATGACTTCCCTACACACTGATCGAGTTCCCGCATCTGAAGCAGACGCAATGCCATTCGTTTCTAGCAAGTCTCTACGCGAGTCCAGGATGCAAATCCTTCAAGAATTCTCTCGTCAATCGATAGAGCCCATTCTAAAATCTCACGCAGAAAGGTTTCAGTTCATCGGCGAAGACAAACTTTAAGGTCGAGTGTGCCATCCTCTCTGCAAGTTATTGTCGTGATATTTCCTGAGGCAAGGACCATTTCTGTCCTATTCTTCATGGGACCAAACGCAAAGCCTTGTCTAGATGCAAGCCCCTCCCTCATCTTAGTGCAGTAATGTTCTTACGTCATCACTGGACCCTTCAAACACACTAAAGAGTCAGAAAGACATATCGTCATTCTCGAATCATGCAAAGAAAGCGAGGGAGAAGAAGTTTACGTCGTGCAAGGAGAGGAGATCTAAGTTCGCATTACTCTCCCTGCGTTCTAATTCCATATTCTTATTCTGTCGTCATCAAAAACCTCCTTGACGTAGATTCATTCCAGGGGTTATTTACATGCAGTTCTGTTCGGAACAGGAGAGCTTCTTTTGACGTTCGCAACTGCATCTCGCATATTGAAATCGATTAATACTCCAGAAATCGATGAGGAGTGTAGTCAGAGACCTAAGCACTGCAATAGCACATCCGCGTCTACGTTCATTTTCGACGAACGTACTCAAATCCGAACTTACAAACGCAATCTTCTCCCATGCCATTGCTAACGTTTCTGCCAGAACGTTTTGATATAGATTTGTCACGCCGCAGAAAGGCAGGTTACTGAAGGACCTCCCAAGGCTGATCTCCTTCGATGACGGAGGCCAAGCATACAAGGACAATTGACATGTTTTTTCCTTCAATGATGGAGTCTTTGAAATCTGAAGGGGCGCAGACCGGCCCCCAATGAGAACAATTTTCTTCTCAGTACTCGGACGTCGCTTGGACTACTTATAGGCGCAAATGCGTGGGCCATTATGTAGTGAAAGCTCTATTTCGTCTCTTCGGTGGCAGATTGAAGCCTTTTAATGTCTCCTCGACCGAAGTGGTCGGCAGCATTATAGCTTGGAAGTGGACTCTAGTTTATCACGGCTCTTAGCAGAAGAAAACGTAAAACCATTGGCGCATTTTACAGTATCTCCACAAGACGTCGATTTATTGTCTTCTCTTGTAATGTTGGTGACAGGCGTTGTTAATGGGAGGGGAGCGATTGCGATTTCAATTTGAACAATTGTCCATGTGCTACAAGCAAGCACGCCTGGCTGAGGTTTCATGACTACCATTGGTTTTGCTTTCAGCTACGACTCTTGTCGCGTTTTCTTTCATTAAGTTTTTATTGACTGAATGTAGCATAAGGAGCTGTTACGCCCCCGCGGTTTTCTAGACTTGAGGATCATGTATAGTTAGCTTGTCAGAACTCCATTTATTCGTTTTATGTTACCGCAGAGAAAATCCACTACGACTATAATTCGGAGATTCTTATGGTCCGTGAACGCCTTCATTGCTTTTACCACCCGTTCGGAACGAACCAATTAATTCAGGTAATTAACAAAAAGCCAGAGCTGGTGCGCTCATGCTAGTACGATTTACCTCTTCTAATCTCCGGTAGCATATGTTTCTTCACCGGAAACAATTTTTGCGATATTTTAGTTAGCTATCTACTGTCTTCGACTCTGATTCACCTGCCGCTCATCCCGCGCGGAATTACTGTTTTCGTGCGCTGCGGCTGTTGAGCGGCTTTTGTAGTTCGTCACCTTTGCTGCTTTGAGGAGTTAAATAGTGGGTGTGTGTTAAACTAACACACGCTGTAGAAACACATGGTCGTGAGTTCCCTATTAGGTGGCATTAATTGTGTACGAAAAAATAGCTTGAGTCTCTGTCTGATGCATTTATATTGTGCTGCAAAAAGGGCTGTGAGTAATGCATCAAAACTGTGTTTTTGGAGTTTTAAAACCGCTTGAAAATGGTTTTTATTACGAGGATGGGTGCGTTCTTGATCGTGCGCTTTAAGGCTCATATAATGGAGATTACTCTCATTTATGTACGACGGCGTTGTGCGTACAGCCCTTTTACTCCGCAATTTAGTGGCCAGCAGCGTCCACTTTTTTTTTGTTTGGGGGGGGCGGGGGCGGAGGTGCACCGTATAATGAGCGGGAAGGTGTTCGAGGAAGGTGTTTTGGGCCGTCTCGGCATGGTGCCAAATGTGCCAGAATTGCCCGCGGCTGTGGAGGGGGTCGGTTGTGTTAGGGTGGCTACCCTAACACAGCCGACCCCCGCCCGCCGGGAGTGTCGGCTGGTTGTTTTAGAAAATGTAGATATTTTATGCCGCGGGCGGGGGGGGTCGTCGTGTTAGGAGCTACCCTAACACGACCGGACCCCCCGGCACTGCGGGCACGTTTTGGGCGATTTTTTGAAAATGTGCGAATTTATGCCCGCGGGCGGAGCGGGTCCGTCGTGTTAGGGACCTACCCTACACGGACCGACCCCCCCCGCCCGTCCGGCACGTTTCTTCGGCACTTCTGGTAGGCCACAAGCCTCCCAAAACACACACCCGCAGCAGGCAACCCGTCCAAAACGTAACCTGCCGCGGGCACGGTGGTCAAGTTTGTGTTAGGGTAGCGACCCGTAACACAAATTGACCTCGCCGCTGCTGTGCTGCAGTGTGGTGTGGACATGTCTGACGACGCGCGTCTGCAACAACCCGTCGCCAGCGAACCGCCTTCAACGCGTTCGCGTTTCCCGCCGCGCCTCCGCCGCCACAAACCCCGTCCGCGGCCGACTTCCTCGCGCAGCCGCTTCCGTCCCACTCGTTCCGCACACCAGTTCATAGAGCTCGATTTCACAGCATAGACAGCCTGTTCGAGCGCGCTATGGAAGCTATTCTAGAATCCACTGTCGAAGGCGAGTTTGATGCTGTCACCACCCGTTACGAAAACGCAGTCCCTTTGGCCGCCCGCATTGCCACCGCGCTTGGAGTGGAGACAAACTCAATCGAAAGCTGTGAAAGGCTCGCAATAAGCGTAAGACTCGCCAGACCATGGCTGAGGCTGGTTTGCCTGTGCCGCGCTTAGAAGAGTTCTCAAAGTCGATGACATTCCGGCTGCGTGTGATTACGTTGGATTCCCCATCATTCTCAAGCCTGTGTTTGGCGCTGCCTCGATGGGCGTTACACGTGCCGAATCTGTTCAGGATGCCATGCAATCATATGAGAAACTGTTTGGTACATTTGATGTCGAGGAGGATACTATCTGGGCTCAGGAACAGAAATGGTAGTTGAGGAATATTATGACGGAGACGAGTTCGATGTGGATATTTTACTTTCTGAAGGCACTGTTGTCTATGCTAAGGTTTCGGATAACTGGGCTTGCTGGGAGCTATATTTTCAAGAAACAGGCACCAACTGTCCTTCATCCTATCCGGAGACGAAACAGACAGAAATCGTCAAGCTGGCCATTGACAGTACCCTGGCTTTGGGCTTCCGAAACGGCTGTTTTCACGTAGAATTGCGGTATACCAAACGTGTCCCCGTCTAATTGAGGTTAATGCTAGAATGGGCGGTGTCTCTGTTCGCGATGCAAACCTGTTGGCATGGGGGATAGACTTGGTTGAGGAGCACTGCATGACCGCTTTAAAGATTCCTATACGACCGCTTATCCCGAAGGAGCGCTAAAGTTTATGGCAGAGTCTGCTATCAATGTTCCATATTCTGGTGTTATAAACGATGACGACTGGCTAGCATTGCTAGGCAAAGCAAGTTGGTGCTGAAGATTGCTTATCTGAAGCATAAAGGAGATAAGGTTTGTGGGCCGGAAGACGGTATTCCCCACTTATGGCGGAAATTATCGTTGTCAGCGAACACAGCACGGAGGAGGCAGTCATGGAAATCAAGAAGATTATGGACAGTTGCAAAGTTCCGATTACCCCGTCAATCCAAGGTAGCGAGCGACCATTTTCTTCCCGAGCTCCAGTCATCCTTTTTGCTAGCTGCCAACTATCCATTGAAGTTTTGACCAATTAGAGTGAAACCCCAACAGGACATGAGTCGCATGACATTAGCTTAGCATCTTGTAAGCGAATAAGGATTCTGACTACCTGCAATGTTTCCAATAAACATACTACGGTGCAAAACTCTTGCTCCCCACAATTTCTGGCCTCGGAGATTCTTTTTTCCTTTTAAGGCGTTCATCCCTTTGTTGATAGTGTGTCAGGCTGCCAACAGCATTGAGTCAATGAGGGTGCCTCCGGTGCGTAAGAAATGATCGAACTAGTGGTGAAGACAATCGTCATGACCGTTGGTCGTGTTGAAAAAATGCAAGTTTAACATAGTGTTTGCTTTATGTTTTTTTATATTGGTTAGATAAGTTTAGGCATGTTTGAATGTTACGGCTACACTAATTGAGACCGCGAGCTAAGTTGTTTAGTCAATATTATCGCTATCAGTGAACCAAGGAGGAAGCTCGCTAGCCCTCCTGGATATTCCTTTCCGAATGTTTTTGTCGGCGGCATTGTTCTTCAAACGAAGAGCATTATACACCTGCTTCCTCTTTCCTTGGCTTTTTCCCTGGACTTCTTCATTCGTTTCCTAATTACCGGTGCGCTTCGCAATACTTGACCGTCAAACCGATAATCCGACCTTACAATCATTTCAACAAGTTTCGGCACTAAAGTAACGACATCAGCAACCGAAGAAGCGCTCAAAGACGACTCCCAGTCCCTAGCTTCGCAAGCTCAGGGTCCTGGCCCTCTCCAATACCAATTGTAACAACACGTATTCCTAGCTTCTCCATTTCCATTTTCTCTTTGAAAGCAGACTTCAATCCTTGACCACCTGCACCACCTTTGGTCAATTCTCCCGCATTTATCAAGACGACACGCCGGAGTCTTCAAGCGTTCAACAGTTGTGTCTGAATGTGCTTGTTCGCGGCCGGTGGTATTATTTCATACCTGGACCATTTCAAGGCCAGATGGGCTTCCCTACACATCCCATTCATTGCTGGTGGTACTTCTGTTGCTTGCACAGTTGGTGGCTCTTCGATGTCACCCTCACTTATTGTATGAATATCGTGTTCTTTTCAGGATCATTAACCAAGCTGTCCACCTTTCTCAATGCATTTCCCCACATTTTATCTCCGACTTCGTATATATACATGTCGTTAGTGTCCCATTATTTGCATCGCCTTGGAATGAACTCAGAATTCGTCTCCTAACGGCATCGAGATCCCTGTCGAGCTCAGAAACAACCACGGAGTCATACGCATACTCCAAAAATCCAACCCGAGATCCGTCGTGAACTTGCTTTTGTACATTGTCAATCACACCTCCAGGAGTAGAAAGGATCTCCTTCAGTCTACGATAATCTCTCCACGAGAGGGCACCTGATGAGTTGAAAACGAACAAAAGATCCAGTCTCGGCTTCTCCGCCACGGCAGCTCCCCTTTTCCCTTGCTGTGGGAGTTCAGCCCCTAGTTCCGAGTTTGATCGCTCTTGGGATGAAGATGATGCTCCTAGAGACGGGAAGGAAGGGGGGTCAGAAGAGTGGGCTGACGTTGAGGAAGTAGCGTCTGATCCCGTAGAATCAGGAGACAACTGACTCAACGCCAAACACATCCCAGGGACAGCTAGCCTGGTTATCACTTGAGGAGGACGCACACGTGCCGCACCAGGCCTCATAAGGCCAGCAAACTGTCCCCCTACCGCGGCAGCAGCTTCCTGCCCCATTTCCACTACTGAGTCCGACAGTTCGGATGCACTTCGCCACACTTGGCCCATGGTGAGTCGTCATCGTCATCATCATCTGACTCAAAGCTTATCCTGCTCGACATCAGAATACCTTCATGGTTCGAACTCTCTGAAGGCGATGAGACCGGGGCTTTTCCAAAGTCCGGAAATACTGCACAAGATCTGTAAACCACGACGCCAACAACTAGAACGACAACAAGAGAACCTACTGCTATGCCGCTCATACCACCAATGCCTCCAGGAAAAGATCCTCCACCTCTGGAGCTATCCCGACCTGAGTCGGCGTTACCACTGTCACTCCCTATAACGGGAGATATGAAACGTGGAGAACTACCATCATCGTTGCCTGATTCGCCAGCGGGATCAACCCCAAGTGCAGTTCCATTAGGCGAAGGACTCACTGATGGTACCCATGGTTCAAGGCTCACCAGAGACATAGTCGGTGACTCTTCTTCGACAGGTGAGCTTTGTCGCACTATCGGGGATGGCAATACACTTGGACTCAAAACAACTGTCGAAGAGGTTTCGTCCACACTTGTCGCAGGATTGGACCCCGAAAGTTGTTCTGAATCAACACCTTCACTAGGTGACAATAGAACTGGCTCAACCCCGTCCAAACTTGGACTAGGGGAAAAAGATTCCCTCACAGCACTTGCACTCGGCGAAGCAAAGTTATCCACCTCCGAAGCGGTGAAAGACGGAGAGGTCGGGGCAAAGAGGGTCCTGATGCACTGACTGACATCAAGTTTGGACTCGGTGACATATCTGGGCCTGCTACTGCACTATTGCTTGGTTCCAGAGTGAGACTAGGAACCACTCCAGATGCACTTGACAGAGCTAAGCTCGGGAACAAACTTATTGCTCCCGTTATGCTTCCAAACGAAGGTGATCCACTACTAAAACTTGTCGATTCGGACAAACTGGGAGAAAACGGGACCCCTGAAACAATTCCAGGAGATGAAGATGGCAACAGCACATCATCCGAAAACGAACTGCTCGGCGACACAAGTGAACCTGAAAGAGTAGGGACATCCAAACTCACTGAAGCCACAGGACTCAGGCCGACACTGCCAATGGGTTCCATAGTTGGGCTCGCTACCACTTCTTTCCCGCTTGCAGCGGAGACACTTGGCAAGACACTTAGTTCCGCCGTAACGATTCCATGCGAAGGAGATATGCTACCCAAACTGCCAGAAAACGACGAGCTTGGAGAAAGAGAACCAGAGACTGCAGCAAAACCAAGAGCGACGCTCTCACTGACTGAAATCCCCGGGCTCGACCCTGAAACAATACTCGGTTCCACTGTTGGGCTTACAAACGAGGTACTTGGCGAAACGAATGATCCGGGTACAATCCAAATGACACTGAAGCAGAAGCAATCCCGTTCAATACTGAAGAACTCGGTAATACGAGAGATCCTGACGCACCGGGTGATGTTAGTGAATCACTCGGACTCACAAACATTCCCGGGCTTGTCAGTGAGCTTGTACTTGGTTCCACAGAAAGACTGGGAACTACTCCAGAAGGACTGGACTGAGAAAAGCTTGGAGAAAAGCTCAAGCTTCCTAAAGTGCTTCCAGACGTGGGTAGACCAATACTGAAACTTGTCGACACAGATACACCCGGGGAGACAAGCGATCCTGATACAATTCCAGGCGACGCAGATGAGGACAGAGGATCACCCGAATGCGAGGAGCTCGGCCGCAAAAAGGACCCGGACATACCGGCAGACAGACTTGCTCCGCTCACACTTGCAGATATTACAGCACCCAACACGGGAGTAATACTGGGTTCTACACTTGGTGTAGAGAGCAAGGAACTTGGTGATATGACAGATCCGGAAGTAAACCCGAACGATGAAGATGCAGACGCTAATCCATCCAAAAAAGATACACTTGGGGACAGAAAAGAACCTGAGACGGCAGCAGAACCAAGCCCTTCACTAGGACTAACTCCTGTATCACTACTAAGTTCTGCGGTAGGGCTTGGGGGTGAGAAGCTAATCGACAAAAACGACCCAGAGACGCTTCCGAATGACGTAGATGGAGAAGCTAACCTGTTCGAGAATATAGAACTCGTTGGCACAACTGATGCAGATAAGGCAACAGAGGAAACGCTTCCAAATGATGTAGATGGAGAAGCTAACCCATTCGAGAATATAGAACTCGTTGGCACAACTGATGCAGATGGGGCAGCAGAGGCTTCCGAATGACGTAGATGAAGAAGCTAACACAATCGAGAGTATAGAACCCGTTGGCACAACTGATGCAGATGGAGCAACAGAGCCCAACGCTCCATTCTGGCTAATAGGCAAACCATGGCTGGGAATCACCCCTGGAATAGTCGGGCGGAGAGGCTAAGAGAAGGAGACGGTAGGCTGCTAACTGTCCGAGTCACAATCCCCGCGACGAGGCACTTCAGCTCGGAACAGAAGTTAAGCTCGGAAGGCTGCTAACACTCGTAGTAACAATCCCTGCTGGTCATGCACCCAAGCTCGGTTGATGTTGACAGACCAGGGTAAAGAATGTTAGAAAGCTCGGAGTAGAGCTCGAGCTCAGCAAAGAACTCTAGTGAGCCCCGAATTTCGAGCCGGAGCCACTGGCGATCGTACGGCTAACTTCTCGCACCAACTGACAGAGTCACGTCCGGCAAAGAACTTCAGGTACCGATCATCACTGCCCTGGAGCTGCTTGTAACGCTTAGGTGACATGAGCATGCCGGGTGGCCAGTTCTGGCGATACGAGCTGTTAATCTCGTACAAG
This sequence comes from Gracilaria domingensis, assembly GCA_022539475.1. Classification (NCBI taxonomy): domain Eukaryota; phylum Rhodophyta; class Florideophyceae; order Gracilariales; family Gracilariaceae; genus Gracilaria; species Gracilaria domingensis. Next base: position 9,860 of record VCMS01000006.1, read on the forward strand.
CTGTTGCAGCAATGGACACCTGGCATACGCCGACAACCTAACCACCACCTAAAATCATAATTCATGTTCCTCGGAATTAAATAAACACCTATGGAGCACCTATGCACCACTTTGGTTAAACATCACAACCTTCTGAACATCGAAACTTTTGGCAATTTTCTACCAGGGAATGGGGGTTGTTTGATCGATTGTTGCCGAGCCCACAGCGGCGCTGTGCTGGTGGCGCGCACGTTGCGTTGCTGTACCGCCTATCTTTCGGCCCCTTCTCAGTACAAAATGTATACACGTGCGCGTCGGTGCGTGCAAGTACATTTCGCTCTCGCGCTCATTTGACAAGTGAAAAGCACCAACGTTGGCCGTGCGCAATGGTGACTCCACGCTCATGCGAGTTCTTCTCCGTGATTTTGAAAAGACGCCAGTGCTCGAGATCTTCAACCTTATAAGCGTACTTGAGTTTGATTTCAACCGTTCAAACCAGTAGTTAAACTATGACTCTCCACTTTTAACTGCCATACAACATCCGAGCCATTGTGCTCGCCGTGCTTTTCAGGAGAGCAAGCACAGAGTAGCTCGTCCCCGTCGTACTACTGACGTCCCGCAGTGCACCACATGTAGACTATCTCTTTGCTACACAAAACGAAAACCATCTGTTGCTCTTTGCATCGTCCTTCTCACTTGCATTTGAATCTCTGCGAGTAAACGTCTACTAACAACACAAAAACAACCAACTCTATCAAAAACCGTTCATAGCGGCACGAAAGGAGTTTTCATTCAGCTGTAGAACAGAGTATATAATGTATCGCCTGAAATAGTTCACAGATGCCTAGGAGCACAGCGAAACATTTCTGCTTTGCAATCCTCTCCATTTCGTCATTAGCACTCATTGTCCACGCTCGACCACCAATCAACATCCGCAACCCATGCCTCTAACGATCTTGTCACTGACGCATGTTCCACAACAACGATTAACAACTTATTGCATGGCATGCTGAGAAACAACGACCATTGAAAAGAAGCGGCGCTGCCCTCCACAACTTGAAAGAGAACTGTGAATCATTGAGAGCGACTTTAACGTTTTCTCAACCTTCGATGGGAGATTAATCCGGGTCAAGGCAAGGTGGTTAAAAAAACTATTTAATGATATTGTAGGAAGATAATTAGTTGGCGTTAAATAGTGAAAGATGGGGGTTTGTACAGAAGATCGTCCAATGAGAACTTCGATAAGAGGAATGGGACGAATTTAGGTGAACAAAAGAAAGTGTGCCACGAGCTCAGAAGGCCGAATAGCTTAACACTCCTTGCTTGCACGGTACCGCATTGATTTCTTTGATCTAGTAAGAGCCCGGGTTTTAATGACGTCTAACGAATACGGTAAAGACAATGATCATCATACGTCATTGGATGGGAGAGAGGTACCTTTGACGCCATTGAAAAGGCCGTTCGGATGTCAAACAACAAGTACTTGGCAGATAAAGACTGTATATGCGCGAAGAAAAGGACAAATGATGGTTAAGCGTAGACGTAGGTAAAATGGAAGGTGGAGGTGGTTATAAAAAATGGCAAAATATCCATGCTTTAAAGGACGTTAAAGATTGAAAACAGTTTGCGGAGAAAAAGGCACAAAGATGTATTTGGTGATAAAGATAAAAGCAAGGGTGGCAATGTTATGGATTGTACTTTTACTATTTGATTGTGAATATTATGATTGAAATGGGCGGTGTGCTGCTGAGTGGGGCTGATAGTGAGCCTACGGTTGAGAAGATATTAATCCTGCGCAGCTTTTTGTTCGTTTAAGAGATGGAGATGAGATAAAACGTGTATGGTGTACTATAATGTGCGCCAGGAGGCCTAGATGAGTTGCGCAAGAGAAGCTTATTGTCCTTAGAAACGTGATAGACGTGCTGGAGAAGGCGGTGAAAGTGTTCTGCACAAGACAAGGGTTGGTGGAGGAAAGGATGTTGAAATTGGATGTAGAAGGAAGGACAGAGATGGGAAGTGCGGGAAGGGTTGCGGCACAGAAGGAGTTCTTTTTGACAACGAAGACGAAGGCTGGTAGTTTTGGGCACCGGAAGAGCCGTCTGACGAAGAGGCGTAAGGAGAAGAGGATGGTGATGGAAGAGGTGCCAAAGGAGGCAATCGGGGCTCCGGTCTTGACTGGGTTTTTACGTAGGGCATGAAACTGCGAACGGCCCAACGAAATCAGGCGGCGCATAAGGAGAAAAGGATGGGGAGGAATGGGAAGCTGTTTTTGGGCGACGCGGGTGTACGGGATTGGGGAGGGTTGCTACCCGTACTTCTACAGAAAAGCTTTTGGGGAGACGAACAGGAAGGATCTGAACGCAGGATCGGCGAAAAATGAGTAAAGAGTGATTGCGGTTTGGATGGGAAGGAACGTTGGGATGATTGAGGTAGGATGAGTTGTGATTTTTGTTGCAACTCAGAGGAAAATGGAAACGCAAACTAGCACGAGTGCAGTTTTGAGAGAGGGTCGCGGAAAAGAGTGAATGGGGTGGTGCGGCGAAGTAGAACCTCTACAAAAACTAGGAGACCCAAGAACTAAACTGCGCAAAATGGAATTTAATATTCCAAAATTTCTTAATTTTTTGAGTGCCAGCCTCTGCCACCCCCTCGCGCGCCCCAAATAGCTCCAAAACTAGCTTAGTTTCCAAAGCGAACAGACTATATTCCACTTTGCAGAACACAGACGTGGGTTGTCCTTCATTCCCATGAGGTCGTCTTCTTCCACAAAAGTCGGTCGAAAATGGTGATTCAGATGAACTGCATCCGGCCAACTGTACTTCTCTGGTACCATATACATATGGTAGCGAAACAGTGGATTTTCCGGTAATCTTCCATCTTTAGTGCCCGCACCGGCATGAAATACATCCCCCCTCCCAATAAACACAGGCATAGGTGGGACAAAGAACTTTCTCACAACCATTCCTCGTGCCAGCCCTTCAAATGCCTTTGCTGTTACAGCAAAGTGATTGTGGGATCCTTCACATATCCAAAGTGGGAATGACACAGTTCCGGAGACCATCACGAAGTACCCCGGGTTCTTCCGCTCCAGCTTGTCTTCGTTTGTCAAGGTCTCGAAGTCGGTATGTAGTTGCTGTCGCTGGCAAGCCACTCCAGTACATAAGATCCTCCCTCCCGTCTTCGGTGCGTACATTCTCTCATTCGGTTGCTTGTTGTCTTGTAGCCCCAACGCCGCACATATCTGGCCAAGCCGAGCAAATAACAACGCCCTCTTCTTCACAAGCAAATGCGTCTCCGGTCTATTCTCCCGCTCGTCCACTATACCTCTTCTCGTCGTCATATACCTCCCATTGTCCGCGTTGATTATAGAAATCCATGTAGTTCGATTCTCTGGTACCCTGAGGTCTGGGGCTTCTTCGAAACTTTTTTTTGAAGAAATCCAATAACTGGACGCTTACATCTCCATCGATGAGCTTGCTGGAACTTTCAGCCATCTTCAAAAGGTCATTGTCACAAGCAAAGCCTTTCAAAATGCAGAAACCTCTCTCCCGAAGCTCAGCCTTCTTGTTCACAAAATACATATACGCGACGGAATCGTTTTTCACTGCCTCTGCCCATAGGGTCCCATCATCAACCTCCCCTCTCCTACCGCTTCGTTGAGAAGCTTCTGACCCTGATACGCAGCATGCCAAAACACAGCATGATGTACTCCTTTAAAGTCCTTCGGCTCGAGCAAATGGCCTCGGTGCTACTTCCGGAGATGTATCGCATCCATCTACGGATATACCGACTTAATCCCGTCCACTCCAGCAGGCTACTTGGTAGGAACTGCTTTCAACAATTTCAACCACGAATCCCCCCATCTTAAGGTCCTTCGTGTGCTTTTTTCAGCCCCGGGGGTAGAATTTCCGGGACTGTGTCGTCGAAAGGATCCGTGTCGTCTCCTCGCGTCTCAACATTCGGCGCTGAATCAGAGTCCGTGTCGCTGCTGAAGGAGATTTGATAAGCTTTGAGGAAGCTTTTGACCCCTTTCCCTCCAAGCTTACGCAGATGATTGATGAAGAATGTTTCATCTTGCGGCACTTTGTTTACTTTCGCCTTCTTCTGAGCCCTGGGGTTGTTATCGCTCATCATCTTCCTTCGTCGACGACTTCTTCTGGTGCTCCTTCTCAACCCCGCACCACTTGGCTCCACTAAAACCACGTCGCTTACCACTTCCTGAACGTCTTCCCCGGCATTCTTCGCCTTAAAAAGTTTAGGACGCGACGCCCGAATATCCGGTTTAGTGACTTGGGTCGTAGGCGTGGTCGCTTTTCCCCCTTCCGCCGCAGACGGCCCCATAGTCGAATTGAAATCCACCCCGACGGACTTCGTCAGCTTTTCACGAGCATAAGCCACCCTTCTCGATATCTTTCCGCCCCAGAGTTTCTTTGTAGCTGCAGTTTCCAGGCGTGCGACCTGTGTCGCAAGATACTCACGAAGGCTGAGTTTCTCAAACCTAGTGACTTCAATCTGCATCTCGTACACTTCCTTCAGAGAGAGTCTCTTTCTCTTCGATATTTCAACGGCCAGCTCATTTAGAGACCGGCAGCAAATAAAGAAATACTTTCGCATGTCTTCAAAGCGGCCCTTCAGTTTGGACTCTCGTCTCCTCGCAAAATATGCGGCCAGGGCGTCCAGGGTGAAATCGGTTGTGTCCTCATCCATAGAAAAGAACTGATCACTGGAGATACATGTAATACCAAATTCATTATACTCCCGACACACACTTTCCAAATGCTTCAGCAATCGAGGACTCTTAGCGACCTTCAAACCCATCTCCGCAAACCTCGATAGATGCCTGATATGGTACTGACCTATGATTCTGCATACATTTAAGGCACCCGCTACAGCGGTCCTTGTCATGTTGTTCAATACTTTCTTCTCCTCTTCAACCATCGCGATTATAAAGGATACAATGGAATGAACCTTGTCGGCGAAGTTCATAAGTAGGGCCTGCTTCAATCCATCGTTCAAAGCATTACCCAGGCTCAGAAGCTCCCTCGTTTTCATCTTTTGTCCATCCTTTCTCCTCCATAAGGAAACGGTAAGTCCTTTACACAGTTTCCTTATCTTTGCATCCACCTCACATAGTTCCTTGAGTGCCACAAGACGATAAGCCCCATTTATGAGGATACACGTAACTTTCACGCGATTGCCCTATACCATCTCCTTCTCGGAATTACACGTGATCAAATAGCAACACCCATCGTTCCAAGGGCCTGAAGAAACCCTCTCATTCGAATATCCGCCTTCAGAGCTTCAACATGCTCCCGAACTGTCCCTCTCACAGTTGCGTCCGGGATTTCGATTAGGTCGATGTCCACCTTCACGGACTCGCACTCATAATGGTCCAGGGTGAACTTGAGCGACGCCAGACTCATATTCACGTCAACCGAAGGTAATTCATCACCTTCGTCGAATAGTTCATTCACGTTTCCAGCCAAGCTCTCCTTCACCAAACAACGTCTCATCATGCACTTCATCCACATCCACAACTTCCATTCTAGCTCCACTGCGACTCCCAGCCATTGCAATCGCTTCAGCAGACTATTTCTGGACGACCCAGACTGCACATTCATCGCTGGTTGCTTTCCGTAATGCAGAGACCGCAC